>QKWP01000014.1:361030-398279 GCA_003550325.1 Gigaspora rosea | reverse complement strand
TATTGTTTTCGACTAATTTAATTTAATTTTTAAACTTGTTTATATAAACTGACAATGTTTGTATGTACAACAAATAATTTGCCATTTATATTTATATTGTATTACACTATACCCTTAAACTATTAAATTATGATAACATATAATATGGGGAATGATGCTGAAATTAGATAATGATGAAATTCATGTGATCTATGTATCCTACAATTTCCGAAAAATCGTCGATTTACCTACATAATCAAAACAATGCAGTGTAGATCGATTGTTTACACAATTTTTGAAAATTTTAGAAAATCTGTTGCATATGGAGATCATGTGAATTTCAGTTTCAGCATCATTCCCAACATATAATAAACCTTAAAAAATTCTTCAATTTCAGAATTTGTAGCCATGTTACTAGTTTAAAAAATAATTATTATCATAAAGTTTTAATTACATACTTCTTTTATTTCAAATATTTCAAATATTTTTAATTGATGTAGATAATTAGGACAACAAAATAAACATAGATAGGTCAGGTTTTTATACAGATCTTTTTTATTTATAGTAATTTTTGCTTATCTTTGAGGTTTTTTCTGTAGATCTTTTTATTTTTAGTAATTTTATAATAAACCTGACCTATCTATATATATTTCAGAGTCCTAAATAATTCTATTTTTAATTTTATATTATTTTTTGCATTTTTATAAATTGACTTCAATGTTTAAGCTATGAAAATATTAATCAGAATCTTTACTCATTTGATTATATTGTAAAGCTACATCCTGTAATACAAGATTAATTATTAATATAACCCTTTTTGCTGGATTTGCCCAACTATATATGATATGGTGCAATTTTAGCAGCTATTAATATATAAAAATTGCTTTTAAAAAATAGACAAATTTAAGAAATTTGAACTGAACCAAATGTACATTTGTGATCTTGTTCACTATTTGTATAAATCATTAAAGTTTTAGATAAAAAATCATTATAAAAAGAATTTAAACTATTATAGAATTTTGTACTATATAAAAAAGCTAAACTTGGCTAAAAAAAACTGTATCTTTATATGCTAAAAAAACTTGTCTAGTAAAAATGAATCAGTAAAATCTTTAGATACTATAGTTAATAATGTTACTGATGGAGTTAAAGATAATTTTGTAAAATTATGATCATTTATATTTAATGTAATTGGAAAAGGTCTACTTATTTATTTTGTAAACCAGTTGATATTGCAACATCTTTACCAATAGGTACTTTATGCTTATTATTAGCAAATATTAATGCTATATACTCTCTCTAAATTTTACTACAAATGTCAAAAATATTTGAATATTGTACAACAATAATGTGTATCTGGATGTGATTTTTAGATTGCCTTGTTTGAACTTTATATTTAATTTCAAATTATCAATATAATTCATACGAGATTTAGCCCATGGATTTTTTGAATAAAATTATAAAAAAAATTCATTGTTCTGATAGAACCAAAAAAAACTTCAACAATATTTTGATTTTTTTTTGATTTAATTTTGAAACTACAATATTTTTTAGATTACAAACAGATATAAAAAGTAGCATATAAATTGTAGATCTATGGTGTCTATCTTGAACTGCTGGCATATTCTAAAAAAATATTTATTTATAGTAAATAAGTTAAATAATAATAAATTTATATTATATATATATTATACTAACCTCTTTAAAATATATTGCAGCTTTATTCCAAAATATATCAAACTTTTACCTTTAAATCCATTATTAGTTCAAAGATCTACAACTATTTCTGTATCATCTAATTCAAATATAAGCTTAAGTTGCTTATCTATTTGTTATTTTTTTATTAACACTTGTACTAGAATTACTAGTTAGATTATAATATAATAAATATAAATTTGGTGTAATCTGAATTAAAAGTGAGTACTACTAGAAAATCAGAATCTGATATAGGTCTGAAGTGAAAACATGCAATATGAATACATAATTTTTAATTAATGCTATTTAACAATATGAATATGCAAAATAGTGCATGTGTAATACTGAATACAGTCTATTAAACAATTGTTATACTGACTGCAGTTCATTATAGGAACTGTTAATCCTCAAATTTTATTGGTAGTTGCTGACTAACATTGGTTAGACATGTATTCAAGTTTACTGTAATAGGTGAGTCCTTACTATGCTTCAGACAATAAAAAAATAAATAAATTTAATTTAAATAATTTAATATATTCAAAATTAAAAACAATATAATAAAATTACCTTCTCAAATATATTTTTCTTCATTTTACAAGTAAATAATAGGGAAGTTTTCTTAAATTTCAATTATGTTTTTGCTTGTAATCTTTTATTAGAATTTAAAAAAACACACTATATAAAATTTAAAGTTTCAAAATAGTTGCTATGATAATAATGATATAACATAACTGTTAAATCTAATTGTAAATTTTGAATAAAATATTATTACATCTATATTGTAGTAAATATTCATCTAATAAATCACCCTCATAATTATTGTTTCATGCATTTTTGTAGCTAATATCTTGTAATATTCTTAAAATTTTGCCTAAAACATTCTGTTCAAATTTCAATTTGCTATTATATAATGAATTATATTTAGTATTACAAATTGTATTAATACTTTTATTTATAATTTTAAATATTCAATATATTTTTGAATACATGAAATTAAGATAAAAACTTTTTAATAAATTTACTTCATGCTTCAACTAATTGCTGCCCAAGTTGTGTTATGTAATTTTCAACTGCTTTTACTAACAATTCTAATTTATAACATTATAAAAAATTTTTTTTATAATAAAATTCTTTTTTAAAATACTGTTTATTTTGATATTTATACAAAGATAAACCAAATTCATAAATTTGACAATCTTGATTTTGTAGCTTCTAATAATGCTTATCAAGTTCCAAAGCAAAGTATTAAGCCTTTCTAAAATTGTTTTTCTACTATAGTTTCTTTTCTATTTAACTATTTACAATTTTTTTTGTAATATATATAGTGTATTTTTATATAATTTATCTTATTAGTATTACCAGATTTTGGAAAAGAAAGAGAACATTGCATAGAATACTCTATCATAATATTAAATGCATTTATATAATTGTTTTAGCTAGTTTATTCTGGATATTACCAAATTTGAAATTTGGATAATGCAGATTATACACTTTTTGTGTACTGTATTTAGAAATTCTTGATGCTTCTATTTAAGTCTATAGCTATTCTATACTAAGTATGGGGCTAATTTTACACAAATTATTGTTTGTTTACTGATTTGGTAAACAACTACCTTATAAAATCCCCTGGGATCATAAGGGATTCCTAGACTATGTATCAATAAGACTATTTATATTGGAATAAATTCAAAAATTTATAATTAACATGCTTATGATTTTGCTACTAGCTATATTAATATTAAATCAATTCTAGAGTATTCTTTACTATGTTGTAATCAATTTTTATATTTAGTAATATCCAAGTCTGTAGTTAATTGAACAGGATGATCATTACAGTAATTGTAAATCATATATGTGATATGTTTTTTTCAACCTTTTGATATAGTACTGAGCTACTTTTAACATCAGATGTAACTGTATTATACTGCTTATATTCTATATACTGAACTTCAATTTTAACTTTCTTATCTATACATGAGGATAAAATTATTTTGGGTTTAAAAACCTAAAATTAAAATTTGATTTCAAAATTGTTTTTGATCTATTTTATTTAAAACCAAAATTTTTTGATGCTTTTTTTAAATTAATAAAATTATAAGGAACATAAATATATAAATTTTATTTGCTTTTCTTTATAAAAATTTTAATTTGCTCTAATAAACCTAAAATAGGTCTTTTTCAAAAATCAATTTCAGTAGAATCACTAATCTTATCACTTTTATACTCAATATCAGCTTGTTGTAAAAGATTCTAAAATGTAAGGTAATTATCTATTTTAAATAAAATATCTAATACAGTCAGACCTCTCTAAATGCATATCGTTGGGTCCAAACTTTTGGAGATATGCATTAAAAGAACAATAAGAAAAAATGCATTTATAGAGGTTTGGTATATATTTGGGCCAGAAAACTGATATGCATTTAAGGAGGTTATGCACTTAGGGGGGATGCATTTAGAGAGGTCCAACTGTAATTTTTTGAAGAAGTTTGTGCCTTATGCTTAACAGTTACAAATAGATATAATATGGGGAAAGGTCAATAAAAATAGAACAAATTTATCTAATAAATTTGTCCTGTTTCTATTGACTTCACCCCATATTATTGTTATGAATAAATTTTTTATAAATTTCTAAGCATGTACATATATAAAACATATTAATATATACTATATTTACCTGATATGTATACACCTTGTGGGCTATATCCTGCAGCAATTTAGAATACCAAATTTTAATTTATACCACTTTTATACCCAGGTATATAAATATAAAGATAACCTACTATGTAACTGGGCATATAATAGTAAAATAGATTAAAAGCATAGAAGTATTTATATAACATATCCCTCTATACATATTCCCCAGGTATTAAAATGAGCTAGGAAAATACTCAGGTATACATGGCAGATAAATACAGTATACAAGTTTAAAAAAGTGATAGTTAATTTGAATAAATAAACAATTTTGGATTATATCAATATTGAAAGTTTTTAAAGAGCTTGTCTTTTTTTATGCCCCTTAGCCTGCACATAATTGTCATAACTAGCCAATTTTTTGTTATATCAATAAATATATTATTTCAAAAAGGCTTAAAGCTTATCAAGGTAAGTAATTCATTGTAGTACTAGTTTATTCTGTTCTAGATTTATATTATCATATCTAATTTACTCAGATTTATTTGCTTGATTTTTTGATTGTTATGATTTTTGACACTTAATATTAACTTCTTTTGCTAATACAAGATATTTACAAGACACATTTATTAGATATAAGTTTACTCAAGATTGAAATTTATACTTTTTGCTATTATTATATAATAATCAAAAAGAAATAAACTACAAATTATACAAAAATTCTGATATCATAATGATCATTGTTATAATGACAATTTAATGAATTACAACAATTATATATATGTATGTACATACAGTACCTCCGTAGCATTTATTCCTGGTACTAAATACCAATACCTTATGTGATTATCTTGTTTTTATAACTAATTTGAAAAAATTGTAGTTTTTTAGATTGAAATACAAAGAAATTATAAATAATACTAAAATTTGGTTAGCTAACATATATATGTTTATTTTTGAAGAAAGGCAATCTGAGAAAAGAATGGAGCTTCAACCTATGCACAGTTAATAGATAAGCTTTTTGTAATTTGGGCTGTTAGAAATGTATAGTACAAGACAGCAAGTTCCAACAAATTTTAAATAAAGTGGCCAAATCTTAATTTATGTTACACAAAAAGCAAGATGATTTGATAAAATTTTATGTTACACGAAAACAAACAAAGAATTGGATAAAATAATATAAAACTAAATAAATTACTTTTCTTATAAATAGCAGCCAAATTTTTATTTATATATAAACTATTGTTCAGATAAGATAATTTAAAGGATTTTATAATTTATCGCCATAGCTATATGTCGCTAGTCTAATAGTCTTATACGCAGATTTTAAACTATGTTTACAAATCATTAATCTTAATGATTTGTAAGCACAGTTTGAAACTTCGCATAAACTAACGATACATCGCTACAGTTATAAATTGTGTTAAACTGATTTGTGACATCCCAATTTAAGTACTCGAAAAGCTTTCATTGAAACAAAAACTATTTAAAAATTAATTTATTACAAAAGTATTCTGTCCTAAATTTTGTTGATGTAAAAGTTGCATAAGATCGAATCGATCACAAAAATGGCATATTGATTTTTGCACTAGTTTGCTTCAACGCACAACTGAATAACAACAAAGCTAAAGCGTTCACATGTTTGTTTATGAACCAATTAATAACTAATATATAAGAATGTTCTGCGTACGTACGTTTATAATTGGTGATAAAGTTAATTTTGTAAATTAATTATAGATGTAGACTTATTTTGCATCTATAAAATTAATACGGTTACGGTACGTGCCGTATTATTTGCCGTAATTATAGTGCTATAGTGCCCGTAAATAGATGATTTATGATAGATTGATAGCTATTACACCAATTTTGCGCGGCGATATTCGAATTTGATTGATAACGATGTAGATATAAAGTTGCCGAAATTTCAAAATTTTATTAATGAAATTGCCAAGACCCATTAATTGATTGGGCTAATTTTACAAAATCGAGAAACGCCGCGCAAAATTGGTGCGGCAACCATCAATCTATCATATAACCTCTAGTTAAAGTGTTACAAAATTACGGACCTAGCATTTATAGAATTATGGCTATAGCATGATTGATAATTCATTCTACCACACACCGTAATGCCATAATGTCAAATCCAATAAATTTACCACCAACTATATTTAAGATTAGGTTTTGTTAAATTAGGTTAGAAAGAGTTTTAATAAAACCAAAAATTCTTAAGGAAAACTTTTGTTAGTGCCAAGATTTTATGGACGATTTTTAAACTTGTTTTGATTTTTGCGTTACACTTGATCTTGAAATCAGATTTGTCAGCGAATTTTTTTGGGAGGTAGCATTATTTACGGCAATCTGATATTGTAGCAATGCCGTAATCATTACTTCTACTACCAACTATATTACAGACATCTTACTTCATCTTGTCATATTCGTTATAATATGCACTTTCCTTTATAATCATAAAATATAGAGTTTTATTTAACCTCTTTCATAACGATTTATTATACTTAAAATGGAATGTAAATAGTTTTTTTTATGCTCACCGATTAAATGTGAGTAAAACGCTTTATATGTAATGACAAATAAGTATTTATGAAATTGTCATATAAACTTGCTTGCTATTTAATTCAACCAATTGATACAAATTTTATAACATATTTATCCATTTTTGGTTTGGGTGACTGTGTCGCACAGCTACTTAATTATAACAATATCATATTATAGTGTTATGATATTGCATTATTACATTATTAATGTATTATAGTATTATGATATTGTGGCATTACGGAATTACTACATTACGGCATAGCGGAATTAATTCTGCCAGCGAAAAGTTGCCGATTCAGTAATTCTACCACCAATTATATGTATGTTGACAATAAATCTAAAACGGGAAGTCAGTCGCTTCATTAGTCTGGCTTTGAATCAACTTTGTGTAACAAAGGTTGTTTGGTCGAAAGAGACATGTTAAATAATGATACCTGACGCAGCTCACGTGACCTGAGCAACTGTTCACGTGAATTTAAAAACATATGGTTGAGTTGCATCATGCGTCATGCGTCAGTTACGCAACTTAAGGTTTCGCCAGGTTGCGTCAAGATTTCGTCATTCTTCATCAGCTGCGTCAAGCATCTATAATGTTAAATATGGCGTGTGGTTATAGCGGTATGTAATGACAGTATGTTAGATGTAACTTAGAGGCATTATTGTCAAGCGAAACAGGGACTCACCTTTCTAATTATAAAACATTATTATGTGTCAACATTGCCATAAAGGACTATTTTGACTATAGTGACCGAATCCACCTTTTCCCTTTTGACCTAATCGTTTTTCCAACCATTCTGCCGTTCCGATTTTTCAGACAATTCAAACCTTTCTGCCTGGGAAACACAAATTCAGATTTGCCGACTTGTGTTACTGGAGTTATTAGTGCGTGACTCAGTCGTACAGTACATGCATTTACGTAAAATCTTATAAAATCTTATACGCCTACTTGACAATTACGATTTACTTAAAAGAATTTCTGCTTTTTATTATTTTTCAATTACGTACTTGTACCGTATTTGTGCGAAATAGCGCCTGTCGGCGTTATTCCGGGACACGAGTTTGAGATGAATTAATAATTTAGCAGTGTGAAATCATAATTTTTTATTATTTAATTATTAGTTCGCCTCGAGCTTGTGATTCGAAATAAAGCCATGGAGCCCATGGGCGTTATTTCGCGTAACTAAATTAATTAAAAGTTACATTGGCATTTAGCAGGAGCTTTTAAATATATAAAATAATGTCGATTATCATTCTATAACAGTGCGATCTTTAATGATCATAACACAAAAAAATGGGTCAAGGCATTAGTAAAGATCAAGAGGATGCTAAAATTCGTGAATTTTGGATTAAAAATATTAGCGATAGTGATAAAAATGGAAAAATTAAACCTAAAGAAATTTATGATTTTATTATCGTGGGAGCTGGTTCAGCAGGATGTGTGCTTGCTAGAGAATTAATTCATTGCATTCCAAATATCAACATTCTAGTGTTAGAGGCTGGAGGGCCTGATGCAAATACTAACGGTCTAATTAATTTGCCATGTACTTTATTTAAGGTGATACTGTTAGTCATTTGTTGAATTATGTGAAAGTCGTCATTTTAATTGGTTTGTTCACGCAATCTTTGTGATATAGACTTCTTTCCAGTTGGGAACCCAATTAAGTGACAATGACTGGGGATATGTTGATCAGGAACAAAAAATGCAAAGTTCTGTTAATCCTACTAAATAAGTGGCAAAAAAAGGATCTCCTTATATACGTGGAAAGGTTTGGGGAGGAAGCAGCTCTTTGAATGCAATGGTTTACATGCAAATTTCATAAATTTGTAGATTTTTTGTATTTATTTATTATACCATTTTTTTTTAAAAAAAATTATCTTTGATTTATTTGTTAGGCGAGGTCAGGCAAAAGTATACAATGATTGGGCAGCTCAAGGTTCTGAATACAAGATTTGGGATTGGGATAATTGCCTAGAAGGTAAGGCTTATTATTTTGGTTATTTTGCTTTAATTTAAATCATTTTAATTCACTCTAAATTTTTCTTAAAAAGCATTTAAAGCAGTAGAAAAAAATTCACGAAAGGAACCTAACGAAAAATTTAAAAAATTCCATGGATTCAATGGTTTACTTCATGTGGAAGACAGTCAAAATGGAGTTTACGAAATTGAGTCAGGCTTGATTGATGCAGCAAAAAACTTTGGCATTCCTTATAATGATGATTTTAATGGAGAAAGACAAAATGGTGTTGGAATATTCTAGGTGCTTTAATAATAAATTTCTAATTTTTACATGTCAATTTAGCTTTACATTTTTTAAATATATTTGCTGCAAATTTAGTTTACAGCTAAGGACGGGAGAAGATGTTCCTTGGCTGAAAGTTATCTAAAAGATGCATTAAAAAAAGTTGAATTACACCCAGATCCAAAATATGATAGTTTAGGAAAAGTTGTGGCAGTAGATGTTAAGTCATTTGCTCATGTAATAAATATTATTTGGGATGAGAAGAATAAAAAAGAAAATATTGCAATCGGTGTAAGATATTTTTGTAATGGTACAGTACGTGAGTCTTTTATTGCTCCGAAAGGAGAAGTCATTCTTTGTGGTGGTGCTATTAATAGCCCTCAGGTAAGAATATAATAGTTGTTATTAATAGCCCTCAAATAAGAATATAATAGTTGTTAACCATGTTATTGTACTATAAACACTACTTATTCAAGATCTTAATGCTTTCTGGCATTGGACCAAAAGAAAATCTTGAATCAAATAATATAAAAGTCCGTAAAGAGCTACCAGTTGGAAGAAATTTATTAGATCATCCAGGTTGTGCTATCGTTGCTAAATCGACTCCAAATGCAATCCATGATTGGAGTAATGGTTGTGAAATTGGAATAATACATAAAGCTAATGTTGAAGGAAAGATTCCTTGTAAAGATGACTTTTTTAACGAAAGTCCTGATATTCAGATTATAGGTATGTTTTTGTTAAAACATGAATTTGTATAATTATTGATATTTTTATTAATTAAATTAATATTATAAATAGCTGCTACGTACCATGATGGTTTTTTAGATCCCGCAATAGAACTTTATAAGAAAAAATATAATAAATTCGATGGGTTAATTATGGTGCCACTTCTTAATATTCCATCAAGTGTTGGTTATCTAGAACTTAACAGCAATAACCCATTTGAACAGCCAAAAATATATTTTAACTTCTATGAAAGACCAGATGATCTATATAGAATGATTAGTTCACTTAAATTATGTCGTGAAATACTTAAACAACCTCCGTTTATGATGTTAAAGAAATTGGAATTAATGATGAATTTGGACAATGGTGCACTAACGGGAAAGATATGAATGATGAAGATTGGGAAAAGTTTATTACGAGTAAGGTATGTATTTAAAATATTTTTTTTATATCATATACAAAATATTTAAATATATTTTATAAAAAATTTCTTATTATCATTTCTATCTTATTTGTGCTTAGACATCTTCGCTCCACTCATGTGGAACAGTAAAAATGGCACCAGAATCTCAAGAAGGTGTAGTAAATCATCGACTTCAAGTTTATGGTACAAAAAATCTTCGAGTTGTTGATGCATCAATCTTTCCATATATTCCAAGTGGAAATACAAATGCACCTACAGCTATGGTTGCTTGGAGAGCGAGTCGGTTAATTGTTGAAGATTATATGAGAACTCATTAAACGAATTATAAAATTCGTAATTTTAATTGTATAAAAATACATAGTACTGTATTAGCGTTTAAATGAATGTCTCCGGATATTTTTTATTTTTTTGTTTGTAAATTGTGAAATTGACATTTAAAAATTAGCACAAATGAGTTGATTTATATTGTATAAGCTTTCTGTTTAATAGTTAAATATATACTACTGTAGAAAATTACAAATGCTGGATAATTGTTTTGAATGCTTGCAATAAAAATATTGAGTCGTTGAGCATTGTTGAAAATTAAAAAAAAAACAAGATTGTAACATGGTCTTATAAAATTTCATATATTTTAAATTTTTTTTCTTAAATAGAAAGTAGAAAATACTCTTTATAGCAAATTAGTATGCAAAAATGAAGTTCAGTTAATAACTTTGTGTTGAGTGCATTGTCTTCAAAATTCTTACTTGAAAGTCACGTTTGAATTATGAGCCAAGCTTTTTTATCGCAATGTTGGGGTTGATGGTAATTGCTTTAAATTATATTGCTGGAGACAGAGTAAATAATTTAATTAAAACATAATATAAATGCCTCTAATTGAGATATTTGAACTAGAGAAATAATATAATTATTAATAATTTTATTTATAAATTAATAATAATTATTCATATTAGGGTGATTCAGAATTCTTTATATAATAATAATAATAATAATTAACAATTGAGAATTTTCTTTTGAAATTTGATATCTTTCACTCATACGGTATATTTAAAATGCCTTATATTTCTGATCGACTATTACATATTAAAGATAGAAACCGAAATTTTCAAGAAATCTAGGTTAACATTTTGTTTTTTTACCATACATCGCACCAATTCTACTATAATATGGACGCAACACTTCTAATTTGGCATCAATAGTATTAATGCCATTTTCTTGATCTTCATCAGTTATACCCCAACTGGATTTTTCAGTTAATCTACGGGTCTTCATATATGTTTTTTTTTTTTAAGTTCCCTATCGACTACTTGCTTTTTTAACATTCCATTGACAAATAAACCCATTTGCACAAAGCACAGTTTTTGGCAGGTTTGTTACTCTTCCATCAATAATGTCTCGATTTTCAGGATTTTCTATAAACATAACCGTCGCTCTTTAGTGGTAAAAATTTTTTAAAGCGATAACTTATAGTTCTTTATTAATTTATTATGATAGTACCATATGACAACAATACATAATCAAAACAAAAGGTTGCTCATTTCATCTCCTATTTCATTTTCTGATTTCAAAACTTCAAAACAGAAATAGGACATTTTGTACCCACACTTATTTTCGAAATAAGTTAATTATGAATCACACTATTATATAATTTACCAACTGCCCCAAAAAATTGACTTTGTATTAAGAATTCCAAAGTTTGAGTCTCCATTTAATCAAACTTTACGTTACTTTAAAAAAGCTATCGTTTTTATACATCATTACTCTTATCCTCAGCAAATTCAGGTTTAGTGAAAATTAAGTTGTAAGCACTATGAAGAACGTTAAACAAAGCAAAACTACTGAGAAATAATAATCCAGAAGATAAATAACCTTCATCACAATATAAATAAAAACATAAATATCCCACATGTAAATAAATTTGAAATACGAAAGGATATAGAACTACATATAAAAATTTTCTTTCATGATTTTTAAATCCAATAATAACTGTAAGAATTATATATAATGGGATGGCAAGAAGTATGGAAAGTATACTGATCCATTGAAAAATCATCATATATCCATTGGATGGAAATTTTAGAGTCGTATAGACTTGAAAAAGCATTTGATTAATATAAAGTGGAACAAAAAATAAAATTCGAATACCGTGACGCCATTTACTATTACATATAATCTGTGTCAAAATAAGCGCTCCGCATAAAGCATACATTACAATAGATGCAAAATGAAGTAATATGGGAACTTCATCATTGTTTAAAGGAAAGAAATTAATCGTCATATAAGTCATAAAAGCTATCAATAACATAAGTTGTATTACAGCAGTTTGATTTGCGAATCTTTTAATTCGAGAGAATAATCCTTTATCATCGGAAGGGGGTCTCGCGAAGAAAGCTAATAGTAAACCAAGGGTAAATGATAAATAATTTCCGAATGCATATTGTGAGACATTGAAAACTAAGGTATTGCATAAAGTTAAAGCGTATACACTATCTAATATCGTTATTAGGAAAAGGAAGCATGTTAAAACGGTATATTTCTTCATCTTGGGAGTATTTAAACGACTTTCTCGACGTTAATAAATAATTTTAGTTTAATACAGAATTAATAGTCAATCTTCCAACTAACGTATTGTGCAGCAAGATTTTTATTGGATGTATTGTCGTTCAGTTTTTTTTGACAATATTTTTATTACACAAAAAATGCTTAATGTTACGGATACTGTAGCATTCAATCAATGTGGTTAAAAAGTAATTAAAGAGACTTGATTGAACTCATTATTTTTAGCTCGGTTTAAATTTAAAAATAATTTTGGGAAACTTGTTCCAAATTTGAATTGATAATCAGTGAATAAATATAGTAAACCGGTGAAATTTTGCCATGACGGCACGGCAAAGTATGAAACCATGCATTATCCAATGCTTAATTAATTTTTTCTAATAATACCCCTTGTGCTTCTAACAAAAAGTGTATCATTCAGTTCTAATGATGCTTAGATCACGATTAAACATC
Organism: Gigaspora rosea; assembly: GCA_003550325.1. Taxonomy (NCBI): domain Eukaryota; kingdom Fungi; phylum Glomeromycota; class Glomeromycetes; order Diversisporales; family Gigasporaceae; genus Gigaspora; species Gigaspora rosea. The sequence goes on along the minus strand of QKWP01000014.1, from coordinate 385,019 downwards.
CCAGACTCATGCTTTATGCTCTTTTTTGTTGACCAACAAAGAAAAAAAATTGCATAGCGTATATTATCATTAGAAGCGGTATCAAATAAAAAGAAATTCCTGATTTAAATCATTGATCATGTAAATTTATAAATAATAGTATAATACTATGCTTTATTAAAAAAAATCAAATTTCTAAATTTACGTATTTGGTAATTTTTATATCCGATATCAACTTCCATATATATATTATAAAGAAATGAGGTTAAATAAATCAAATGCTTTTTTTGTACTTTTCAAGATTAATATGATTTTACTTTTTTTTAAACTAGTTTTCTATGTTTAATTCGTAGCATAAATCGAGTAAAAAAGTATTATTAACCTATACAATATCCTATACAATATCCAATCTCTCATTAGGATGGGGGCTAAGCCCGGAATTTTTCGGGTCGGACAGGGCTTGGGCCTAATTTGGGTCTACATTTTTGAGCCCGTTAATATTTGGGCCGGGCCGGGTTTGTGCAACTAAAATATCGGGCCGAGTTTGGGCTTTGTGAGCAGGCATGGCCAAGCCCAACGGGCCTATACCAGAAACGTGGTTATGCTTGCAAAACGAAGTGCATGGTTTACTGCCATATAGAATGCGTGTAAACAAAAATCTTGCATTTGATTAATTAGCATTATCATAGTAATCATATGCAGATTTTATCGTTATACATTACATCGAAAAGTGTGTTTTTGCATGCATTCATAATCCTGAAATGGGATATGCTTCCAGAATTGGCCGTTAATTTGTAAATGTCAAGACTTTAATATCAAAGTTAGCCAGAATGAAGGCAATAAATTTAATATTCGCGAACTTGAATATCTTTTTAAAATACTTGATAAATATTTTCTATACTCACGGACTAAATTAAATCAATAAAATGAATTAATAACTATTTAAATGCATATACAGTATTAATAAATATGCATTATACTCACAACATAAATTACATAAATTCAAGATTATTTGGTAAAAAATTGACTGATCGAATATTTAATGATTTGATAAGTTTTGGTTTAGCAGTTATTGCCAATGTTGCTATTAAAAAGGGAGAGTACCAGAATATCACTAGTTTAAGCTTCTTGAATAGTAAACTAGTTTATAATAAGACAAGAGTATGTTGAGATATCAAATTGGTAAAAAATTGGGTGTGCAGGTATTTTAGTATAAAGCGAATTGAATAAGTGGCTTATCTATAGTGCGGTAACAATGATGTGATCAGAGTACTTGTATATTTGCTTAATCAATAAAGATATTAATATAGTAATTAACCAATGTATCAATATAAGGCTTATATGTATTAGTGTATCAAGCAAACAATGTAATAATCAAATTAAGGATTTGAAGCAACTTATTAGTCAAATTGAATCTGTCAACAATATGTCAATTAATTAAAATACAATACAAATCAATAATATACCAATTTAAATAAATTAATTAATAAGCAAATAATAAGCATAGTTTAATGCTAACAAGTAATGTAGAATTCAGCAATGCAAGATAAATTCTATAAGTTGCTATTAGCTTTGAAATACCTACTAACTTATAAATTGAGTTTATTATTCAGAGCAAAGTCTAAAGAAATTTTATTGAAACAAAGTTCACAAGCTATAAATACACAAATATTATATGTAAATAAGTTAGACTATTAAATTGTTAGGATATCTTTCTTTTGTCCAAACTTTATTTACAGAATTAATTTTTTGCAAAATGAATTTCTAATCTATGCAAATTTGTTATTCTCATACCAATAACTTTATTATACAATGTTTCTGAGAAAAGAATGAGACAATACTATTTAAATATTCATTTTTATTTGTTCCTTGAAGAAGCATAAATGTTTCAAAAAAAGTTAATTTGTGTATAAAAAGGTATTCTTGAATAGTGTAATGTGGTCTAGAGACTTTTAAAAAAGTAATTCATTTAATGATGAATACAAGTTGGGTCTTGTGTTAATTCTATATATGAATATGAATATCTATATAAAAAAATAAAAGATAATATATATACAGAAATACAAATATAGAAAGATGATTAAGAAAAGAAGCATAGTACAAAAACATAGTTTAAAAGATTTCAGAGATTATCATTCATTTTGAGCAGAGGTAAAAAATTATAAGTTACAGAATAATACCAAAACTACAAACTTATTGAATTAGCAAAAGTTCTAATCAGTTATAGTACCAAATGTTCCCAAAACAGCTGTAATTTAGACTAATGATATTCAAATTTTTTAAATTTTGCCCAAAATTTGATTTTTTTAAACACAAAAAGAAACTTTTAATGAAACTGTTGAGACTCATTAAGAAACAATATCTATTGCCCAAGTCCATTTTTTTAGAAACTTTCATTTTTTTGTAACTACTGTATTTACGCAAAATAATGCGCACCTGCACGTTATTTTGAGGGATGCACATTATTTCGAGTACGCGCATGGGTGTTATTTTGGGGTAAAGGTCTAATTTTGAAAAAATTGTGCGTTATATATGTGTGATGCATAAAAAACCTGTATTTCATAATTTTATACATAGCCTTTCCGATCTAAGTCAGATTTTTTGACTAAAAATTCTTATTTCTGCTTGTTATTTGAATTCGTTATTTCAGCAGATTATTAATACGGCATTTGGAGAGGACCCCGAAGAATACATATATAACTCAGATCCAGACTCAAAATTTGAATATAACTTTATACACTTAATTTTATTAAAAGCTTTATACAAAATTATCATATAAGTTCAAATTTACTATAAATTATACAATTTCAGATCTAAGTACCAGTATGATCATGTTAACCACCAAAGCCAAAAACATAATTACACAAAAAAAAGTGACGAATAGAAAATCAGAAACCTATCTAGAAAAAGAAGGGCGGTAGTTAACCGTGTTCAAATTCAACAACAAAATTTTTAGTTCCGAAAATAAGCTACCCATACGATCGATGAACGTTGCTACATAGTAAAGTCTAAATTTTACTAAGAAAATCGATTAAAGTCGCATAAGTAACATTGTTCAGCAGATCAAAATACGAGTACCCTGAAATTTTGTACAAATCAGAGAACTTTTTATTATTTGACTTTTAATTTTTATGTTCAACGGTTTTTTTTTTATAAAAAAAAATCCGTTGAACGTAAAAATTAAAAGTCAAATAATAGAAAGTTCTCCGATTTGCATGTAATTTTCAGGATACGCGTATTTTGAGCTGCTGAACAATGTTACTTATGCGACTTTAATCGATTTGCTTAGTAAAATTTAGTCTTTACTATGTAGCGACTATAATCGATTGACCAAAAATCGCTTTATAAGTTACTCCCGATTTTTTTCTGCATATTTATTTATTGTTTATAACATATTTATTTATCGTCTACAGCATATTTATTTATTGTCTACAGCATATTTATTTTTTATTTTACTTATTAAAGTTTTGTATTCAAAAATAAGCTACCTCTTTATTGTGCTTTAAATTACTTAAAATAGTAAATAAGCTACCCACAGTTTTTTTTTGTTAAAAATCAGCAAAAAAAGGTAGCTGCAACATATGGTATATATCGATTTATATCTACTTAAAAATTTTCCCGATGAATATATAGTATCGTTATACAAAAAAAGATCGTACTTGTTATAAAGATCATCTTTGTTATACAAATAAACATCTAACTTTTCAAAAAATTACCAGTTGGTTATACAAATTTAAACATACGACATATGGAAAAATTATATATAAGTCTATACAAAGCCAGATCTCAGTATTACATATATTCTTCGGGGTCCTATTTGGAGTGTGTATTATATTAGGATGCACATGGGCATTATTTCGAAACCAGCATGCTATTTTAAGAAAATGCAATTTTCGAAATAACACCCATGTGTGTTATTTCGTGTAAATACGGTAAAAAATTAAAAAAACTAACTTTAGCCAAATTTAAGAATTTTAAAAATTATTAGCCTAAATTATAGCTGTTTTGAAACATCTTATTAAAAATTAACTAGTTGGGTATTGCTGACTTAATATATTTGTAGCCTCAGTAATTATTGTATATCAGGAAATATTCTATTAGTCACCTTTTATCAGATGTCCAGCTGTAATTAGACTGATGGTTTTTAAAATTCTTAAGTTTGGCCAAAAAGTTTTTTTGAAATTTTTAGCTACAAAAAGTAAATTTTTTAATAATTAAGTTTCTTTTGTAATAAAATTGTCTTAAACAATTTTTATTTCATAAGTATTAGTAGTTTTATTAGTAGAATTTTGTATAATTTTGGCTTTACTATTTCCTTGCTATGCATTTTTTGTGCAGAATTTAGAATAAATTTTAAGGTATTCTTGGGTAATTTTTATTATTATTTAGTGTGTAATTATAAAAGCATTTATTAATTTAGTTTATACAAAAAAAAATTTGCTACAAAAGCTTGTTTAAAAAATATTTATTGCACTAAAATGTAGCTTATTTGCAGCTGTAGTACAGTAATTTAAGCTATAGCTAACTGGCTGAGCTGGCTAAGCTGGCTTGCAGCACTAGTAGAATAAAATTTTGCAACAATTACTTCACTGATATAACATTTCACTGACAAATATTTACTAATAAGTTTATTTTACTATCAGTTTGATTTACCATTTTACTAACAAGTTTTTTTTAAAAGGCACACTAACTTTAGCCCTAATTCTACTACTATTTTACCTAACCTTAATGACAATAACCAGAATTACTTTGTTAATAAAAATAATTGTTAGTGAAATGTTATATTCATTAGCAAATTTATAATAGCATAATCTTACTAAGGTTTTATAAACGGTAATATAATCAAAATATTACATAATATATTTCAAAATATTTCGAAATATCAAATTTCAAAATATTATGTAAGTAATTTCGAAATATTTCGAAATGTATTAATATTTTGAACCCTTTCAAAATATTTTAGGACTAGGAAACCAAGCTGGATCAGTAGATTTGTAACCTGGATCGCGCATTAGACTGATTTTTCGAAATAGTTCGAATAGTTTGATAATGTTCAAATTCTGTACTACAAGATCAGATTAGATCTTTTGTTTATAATTAGATCTTATATTTTGTTTTTTTTTACTTTTTAATTGTTATGATATATTATGATTAACAGATCTTTAACGATTACATACCTGTCACAAATATTTCAACCCAAATCACCCAGTAAAAAAAAAGAAAGAACAAAATTTCTTAAGCCATGATCTGTAATGTGTTCTAGATCATAAAAATATATTCCACAAAATATGTGAAAAACTTAAAAAAAAAAAAGCCATTTTGAACAATTTTTACCCCTCTCTTTCTTTTACCCCTTTCCTTTTTATCTCTCTTTTCCTTTTACCTCTCTTTCCCTTTTACCTCTCTCTCTTTTACCCTCTTTTCCTTTTACCCCTCTTTCCCTTTCTCTCTCTCTTTTTGTTTTAATATTTCGAATATATTCGAAATATTTTAGGACTGTCAAGCTAGATTAAAAGATCTGTAATCTGGATCATATCAAGGACATGCTTGACTAATATTGTTTGATGATTTTTGATAATTGTACTACAAGATCAGATTAGATCTTTGTTTATTTTTTTCATTTATAATTTAGATCTTCTATCAAATTTTACATTGTTTTTTCATTTTTATTTTATTTTTTTGGTTTCATTTTATTTTTTTAGTTTTATTTTGATTTTTTTATTTTTATTATTATTTTTTATTTTTTACATTTTATTTTTTTAGTTTCATTTTGTTTTTTTTTTATTTTTATTATTATTTTTTATTTTTTAATTTTTTTTTATTTTNGTTTTTTTTTTATTTTTATTATTATTTTTTATTTTTTAATTTTTTTTTATTTTATTTCTACACTTTACCACTAGCACTTTGCAAGAAATTTAACGACTTTTTGGCACTTTGCACAAACCAACTCAGCCTTTCGACACTTTGTGGAAATGCACAACTAAGTTCTTTAGCAATTTCTAAATTTCAAGAATGCAAGTTTTCACAAGTTTTCACAAGTTTTTGCAAGGTTTCACTTTATTTATTTTTTTGTTTTATGTTTTTTGTTTGTTTTTTATTTTTATTAATTTATTTTATTCTGGCACTTTGCAAAAACCTTCAACAATTTCTGAATAGCAAAATCACGAACTTTTACTTTAGAAAAATGAAGATTTGGGGCTTTGTTTATTTTTTATTCAGTTTGCTTACATTTTTGTTTTTTGTTTGGTTGCTTTTTTTTACTTATTTTTATAATTTTATTTTACTTTATTTATCCTTTACTTCTTTCGGAACTTTGCAAAAAACAATTTGACTTTCCGGCACTTTACAAAAACACCAATTCTAACGTCTCTGGCACTTTGCAAGAAGTTACAAATATAAATGGATATAATCGAATATAAGCAAATATAAGCGAATATAAGCAAATATAATTGTTTATTTTTTTCAGGTTTGTTATTTTTGTTATTTTTCGGTTTTGTTTTTTGTTTGTTTTTTTACTTAGTTTTTTTAATTTTATTTTATTTATTCCTTACTTCTTTCAGAACTTTACAAGAAAATAATCCGACTTTTTTAGCACTTTACAAGAACACTAATTTTAACTTTTCTAGCACTTTGAAAGAAGTAGTGAATATAAGCAAATATAAGCGAATATAAGTAAATATAAGTGAATATAAGCGAATATGAGTGAATATAAGTGAATATAAGCGAATATGAGTGAATATAAGTGAATATAAGCGATATGAGCAAATATTAGGAATATAATAGTTTATTTTTTATAGCTAACTTTGGGGTAAGCGAAATAAGTGTTTAGAGTAGTTTTTTGTATATACACGTTACTCTGGTTATACCGACACTCTTTACCAATAAAAAAAATTGTCCATATATCCAGTTGTCGAATTAGCAAGCATCTCTTTTTATACTGACATATATTGATAATTATATAAATATACCGATTTAGTAAGCGGCTTAAGGGTAGGGTGAACGTAGATCATTTTTCATATGATCTACGTGGTATATTAGATTTTTATATAGTAAATAAAAAAATGCTTCTGATAAATTTTTTTAAGGTTTTGACCAATTTGTATAAAATTTATATAATAGGTAGTTTTAAATAGTTTGTTTATAATAATGAAGTTTCGCAATATCTATTGCTTTAAAAAAAATTAACTTTACATATAATTAAATTTTTGTAGGACGCTATTTGATTTTTGTAGGTTGTACAAAGAATTGATTGGTCAGATCATATGATGTTTACATGTAAATCATATGATATCATATAAATTGGTTACACAAAGTTGATCTACAATCAATTTTATATGAAATTGAAAATTTGTACATGCTACCCTTAAATAAATTCAAAACTATGTCAGCTAACTATATAATTTTTCATATTGCAGATTTTTTATGTTATGCTAAGACTATTGTGGCCAAATCTTCGCAATTACAATTACTATCGTTAAGACGCTACAATGTTGTTTATTAAGCATAATCATTTTTATTCAAAAAATATCAGAAGTTAAAGTTTGATCTTACATATTGAACCTCTTATAATAGACTTTACATTATATTATTGTTCTATTACACAGATATTACTAATTACGATTCACCCCAAATCTATCAGATATTATTAAATTCATTTAAAATCGATCTTTTAAATATTTTAAAAATGTATCAACTTATTGTCTAGACGTTAAATCGCCTGAAAATTTTCACTAGTTATTTATATAAAGCCAAAGAATAAGCCTATGTTTTCATTTTTTTTTTAATATGTGGGTTCTAAGCATTCGTCTTACAGAATACTTGAAAATTCATTAATTAGGATGAAAAAAATATCTTAAAAATATAATAGAAATTTAATTAGAACTTGAGTGAAAATTCAAATATAGAGTCCCAAAAAGCATTCTAGCCTATTTATTCCCCTAAGGATTTAATGAATTCTGACAAAAAACAGGCATCAAGCAAACTTTAGAGCAAATAATTTATTTCTACATTCCGCTGCCCTAAAAAGAGAAGAAATTAAAAAAACCTTAGCCAGTTGAGGCTATAGATGAAGTGCTGTGGCCATTGCTGGCCATTTTACGAAAAGATACTGATATAGCCAATTTGAACCTTGACCAGATGAATTCATAGCCAAATTTAAAACCAACTTTATCTTTGTTATCTTGGATATCCGTCGTAAAGAACATTTATGAAGCCAAGTTTACCGAGAACTAGATAAATTACTTAAACCTTTAAAATTAAAAACTGATACTCGAACTAGCCAAAACTATGATAAAACTCTCACTCAGGGAGGCCGAACTATTAACAAGGCCAGGAAAACCAAAACTGATTCGACCAAAAGCAAAGCAACTCCCGAAATACTCCCCCACAGCCATTTTTGAAACAGTTCTGACGAACTGTTTTCAATTAAAAAAAATCAGAAAAATAAGTGCAATATTTGTATAATACGCACTTTGCTTTATAATAAATAATAGTAAATTTACATTCGATTAATTATCTTAATTTCTTTGATAAAAATCTGATCATAGTAAATTGATCAATATTGCTAATATAGAATCTGTGTGACACCCCAGTACCATATATTACTAAAAATAAGCACACTTTTTTACATTTTCCATGTTTGGTTCAAACCAAAAATTTTTCAAGTTGACAATAAGGTCAACAGACTGAAAAACAGTAATGCAATAACATCACAATCACCAATAGTAACAAGAAAAAAACTGGTACATGCAACTCCCTGATGATAACACCGCAAAGTAATTTAAGGTTTAGCTACCAACATAACTATAATTATGCATAATCTGTCCAAAATATATTTAATGATGTTTAATTAATTATATTACTAAACAAAAAAATACTGCAAGTTGTTAAACGAAAAAAAGTTGTTAAACATCAAACTACCAAACAACATATTTTGTGGCAAAAACTCAAAGTAGTTACTTATGCAAAACAACATGGTTGGAATAAAGCTGCAAATCACTTTGCTTGATGCCTCTATGGTAGGACATTGGGTATTGCAGTTATTATATTAAATATAAAAATTGTTTATAAAAAATTATTTATTTTGAAGTGGGTGCTTATTTTCGAATATAAGACAAATCAAGGAGGTGCTTATTTTCGGTAATTTTTGTCTATTTTATAAACTTTCAATTGTGGGATTTATTTTTAAAATCTAATATTATTGAAACATCTTAGATTAAATGCACTTAAGAATCGATTTATACGTGAACGCAAATAAGAACTCGCACTTTTAAGTTTATTAAAATTTTTTTTGAATTAGCATCAATGTAAGGTGGAGCCTATTTTGTACTAAATTTAGAATAAATTTATAACATAAAAAATAATAAAATAACAAACTTTTTATTATATATACCTTCTATTTGTTATTTAACAAAAAAAAGAATCTAACATTGTTTGCTTTGAGTTTTTTTTTATTAAATAAGAAAGCTCTTTTCACATCCGTTTAAGTTCAGTAAAAACCTTAAAATCGATTTCAAGATTAGATTCAGGTTGCTCAATATAATCAAATACCGAATCTATTCCAGCAATATTTTGAATTGTTGTGATGGGCTTATTTTTTTTGGTTCTTCTTCAATTTCATTTTTTTGTACCTCTTTTATAATATCTTCGATTGTAGGCATTTGACCTGTTGTATTTTTACTATCAATTTCAATAAATTCATGCACAGAACTATTTAAATGCTCAGTATTTTCAGGATTTTTTAAATTTTGAAATTGTGTAATAAGATTCTCTAATTCGGCTTCTTCCTCATTATTTTCAACTAAAAGCTCTGCATTTGGATTTCCGCAGAAGGAAGAATTCCAGTTTTTTGCCAAGAATGAACAATTACGCCTTCAGAAACATTATTCCAAGCTTGTGAGACAAACTGAATTGCATTATAAATTGTAACTGGATCTGGTGGTTCATTAGTTAGATTTGATTTGTCAAATACAGCAATTCAGTTTTGTAATAATAACTTGCGATAGTAACACTACAGTACATTGTATAAGTATTAATAATATTAGAATAAAATTTAAAATAATATTAATACTAACCTTAAATGAGTAGATAATACTGGTGTCACAAGGTTGCAACCATGCTATAGTATTTTTTGGGAAGAAAACTACTTTGACATTATACAAATTCAACCTTCGATAGAGTGTGCTGAGCAATTATCTGCAAATAAAAGAATTTTTCGATGAGCGCGACGCATATAACTATCTAATTGTGTTAACCAGTTTTGAAAAATCGATGTTTGCATCCAGGCTTTTTTGTTCCAATAATATTTAACGGGCAAAGATGTTTTTTTTATTCCTTTTATAGCGCATGGATTTTCAAATTTATGAATAAAAACTGGTGGCAATTTATCACTAACTGCATTACACGTTAACATTACAGTAACCCAATTTTTTGGTTTTTTAACACCTGTGATACAACCATGTGTAAGCGATTTTGAAGGCTCTAAAAGCCAATAAAGTGCTGTTTCATCACAGTTATAAACATCTACAAGATCATAATTTAATATTTCATTTTGTAAAAATTAATGAAATTCAGGTAATTTTTCAATCTGGGCACTAGCAGCATCTTCACTCTGCGTAGTATAAACAATATGATAACGTTTTTTGAAACCTTGTAACTAGCTATCAGATGCAGCAAAATTTTGAATTTTTAATGCTGTTGCAATTTGTTTGGCTTTTTCTTGTAGAATTAAACCTGTAATTGTTAGGTGGTTTTCTAATGCAAGATCAAACCAACATGCAGAACTTCTTCCAATTGTAGGTGATCGGGTGATCTGTTTCGCTTTTGTTGTGCTGCAGTACTTTCTTTGTCTAGACTAAGCCAATGAGATGATTGTGCAAAAATATCAGCTACAGTTGACCGACCGATTTCAAATTCATCTGCTAATTCTTGCTGAGTAAAATTTGGATTGTCTCGTGCTAATTGGCATAATTCTTTTTTTTGCTTGCCACTTAATATTTTTCAAGGTTTTTTGGACGATACATTAATTTTTTCTTTAGCTTTGCATTTAGAAGAAATAACTTCATTGTCTGACATATTGTCGTTAATTAGAATTATTATAATTTTTATTTTATTTATATATTTTTTTTTACAATTAAATACAAACATCTTTTTAATAATTAATTAAACCAAGTTACCACGCATTCATACCTTTTTATAATATTTGATTAAAATCGAGTAGTAGTAGCGTAGGTATTTTTTAACTTCCTTATAAATTTAGTAAAAAGGCTAAATGAACTTGAAATTTGTAAACATTTAAAACTTGTTATTCAAAAAGCCTAAATTTAACAAGTTAAATCTTGTATAAATTGCTTACAAGCATATGACGATCAAATAGACATCATATGCTAGTTTCACAATGACTATTTCATAGTGTGTTTTTAAAGGTAATCGGCCCAAGGCATTGTCTTTTTTTAAATGAAAGACAGGTGCACTGCAAAAGAAATGAAGTAATTAGTATAAAATTATTGGTGAATAAAAATATTACGCATGAGAATTTTTACTTATCATCGCTATAAAGTTTAATTTGGCAGTTTTCTTAAATTGCTTATTAATAATATTGTCAATTATAACCAGTGAAAAAAATTAATTTGAATAATTTTTTTACTCTAAAATTGTCGTTATGTCGGTATAGTTAATGTTTCTTATGATTGTCAGTATAAGCAGCAAAATTTCAAAATGAAAGATTTTTTTTAAAAAAAACTGTCGTTATAACCAATTGTCAGTTAAACCAGCTGTCGGTATAACCAGAGTAACATGTAGTAATAGAATTAGATACAACAAAGTGCAAAAGTATTTAAAATAATTTGTAATAATGTAAAAATAATACTATAAAGAATATATAATAATTAAAATATAATATAATAAAATATATAATATTGTTTAAAAATTTTTAAATATAATTAAAATATAATAATAAATAAAAAAATATAAAATTTTATATTAAATTGCGAAACCATGCTAAAATCTGCAAAAAAGCATGATTATATAAATATATATATCGTTTATTAATTTTTTAAAAAATTTTGAAAATTTGTGAAATATTGCAAAACAATGCGAAAATATCAAAATATTACCTCCTGCACACATTGGTTTATTGATCTGCATAAGTATGCGACCTCTGTAGGGTGGGTAATTTGCATTTTTTATTTGCAATATATTTTGAAATATTTCAAAATAATAACTGTAATATTACTATAATAAAGTGCAATATATTACTTAATCTATACATTAATCGTAAGATTTTTGAAATATTACGGGCCATAATATCTTACATAAAATTACGTATATATAATTCGCTGATATTGGTGAAGTAATTGTCAGTGAAATAATTGACATTCTACAGTACATATAAATTTATTTTTATAAGCACATATTTATTATTTTTTTAAATGATATAACCAATATATTTGGAATATTTTAGATAATTCTCAAATTTAAGCTCAATCTTGCTCATATTTTATGTTCATTTATTTTCTTTTAGAGTTTTTTAGACTGTTTTGTTTTATCTCATATTTAGACTAAATTTTGTACAATAAAATTTTTTTATATAAAATGAACTCTTTGTTCGCTATTATTTTATTATCATTTTATATTTTATTACATATGTAATTACATATACAAATTCAAATATCTAATTTTGAACTTAGGACAATTTTTATTCTCAAGTTAAGCTCTACTCAGAAATAATACCTGTATATATTACTACAGAATTTATGCATCTTAACCTACTTTATTATCCTACTTCTGCATTCACCGCATCTCTCGTACTGGACTTACTTAACTACCTATTACTAATAACTGCTTGTTTTCTACACACAGCCTCCATTACCATAATAGGCCTTCAACTTTTTACATTTACCACAATCTTGAACACTTTACCGATTTATATGTATATTCAGGTAACAGTACATAGCGAACTGTCATATAAGGAGACTCCTGTAGATACAGGCTATGTTGCATAATCTAGTTACTCCCAACTATAGTTCGTAGTAACAAGACTACTTCCAGTTTTCGTCTGAAGTGATTGGTGATTTCTGTTAGTGTGCCCATCATGGCTTTTTGCATACCTCTGTCGTGTTTCCACTATCAGCCCAGTGCATCCTGCTTTTAATTTTTTACATGTCCCAAGTACAGCCGCTTACTTCTCTCTGCATTTGTAGTTTATCTATTTTTGGTTCATCCACATGTGCCAGAGGTGTTCCTTCTATTATAGACCTGTTCTGCAGGTTTCTGTGTGTTCTCCATTTCTCTTACCATAAACATGGTGCCAACTTTCTCCACCTAGGATCCTTCTTGCCAGAACCTTCTATAACAAGTATTCACATGGGCTTACACTGAGTATGGGACAAATATTTTATAGTTTTTCATCTACTAGAACTTGAACTAGGAACCTCTAGTGTAGGGTACCATATAGGCGCCTAAACCACTAGGCACGGGCCCTATACCCTTTGTACAATAAATTTTAGAATTTCACTTGCATATTATTTTTTGTACAAGCTCTTTTTTAACTTTAATTGCACACTTGTGCATATACATTAGAACTTCTTTTGCACAAAAAAACTACTTGTACATGTGCATCTTGTTCAAGGTAATTTTAACCACTGGGACTAGGTGCTGCAAAAAGGGGAAGTCAACAAAACAAAAGATCTTCAAAAGATCAATTTTTATAACTTTTAAAATAAATTATAATAAATACAACTTTTAAAGAGCTATACTACAAAATTTTACTAGTACAACTGCTTTTGTGTTTTAAATAAAAAATGATCCTAATATTATTCTGAATTGAATTGTGTAAAAAAGAAATTTTTGAAAATTTGTCAATTTCTCCTTTTGAAGTACTCAGTTTATATATTTAGATTTGAATAACTATTTAGTTCCTTAATATAAGGTTCCACAAAAAATGGTAGGGTAAAGACTGCAATCAGTAAAAACAACACCATCTTAAACATTTTGGTTCCAAAATAATCTTTAAAATCCTTTCCTTTTCCCAAAAACTTACTTTAACAGCCTCTCATAAAACAAAAATACTCTATGAAATAAGAAAAATGCTATATAATCTAGTGAAAAATGATTAAAAGCAGCTATTGTTATATATTTATTAAATAATTCACTTATCAAAAAGACAATATACCAAGAACTTGTCTGTTGTCTAAGAGTTTTATTGTGTTTAAAATAGTTTCAGGTTGGAAGGCAGCCAAGTTCAAGAAAACTTTGATGATAGAATTGTTGCCACTGATTGGACCATTAATCTCGAGACTCCATTTAAAAAATGGTTTACTCTTTAGTAGGTTCATATAAAAATTATAAGAATTAATTATCTTAGATTTTTTTTAAAAGATTTTGATTCTTCTCGTTTCCTATCACCCTCTCCTCAGCCAGGCACTTCTAGAAGGGAAGTCTACAACCACCTTTAGCTAGATTTTCTAGACACCTCAGGGATCAATGAAGGCTCTATGGCCCCAAATTTTGCTCAGTCTCGTGAGATAGCTCATGCTCCATTAAGTCCGTCATGTGACGTCCCGGTCCTAGTCCCGCTGTATAGGACCTACTATCCATCTTCAGTCTGCAGTTCCCTAATTTTCACATGGCCCACTTAACCGGGTTATCCAATATTCAATTGTCCTATTTCAGAGTATCCTCAATTTTTACGTCATTTGTTGACGGATTGCGCCTTGTCTGGTCATCGCTGACGACATGGTTATGCTGATTCTTGTATGAATCTTGTTCTTATTCTTGATTTATAAAAATCCTATATTTTTAATTAATCATCAGAAATCATATGAGCGTTAGCCTCCGTGGGATATATCAGACATTTAATGTCAGCCTCGATATCATCAATTGCCACGGCTCCGACGTGGCAATTGATGATATCGAGGCTGACATTAAATGTCTATTACATAGCCAACTCTCGCAACAGTCACACAGTCTGACAGAAATTTATGTGACTATAGTAAGAGAAACATATCATGTGATTGTATCAAGAGTCAATTTTATAATAACTATAAATAATTGATACATTTCATATGAGACTGTGCCTATTTTAGGTAAGAGTAGACTATAGAGGTCAAAAAAACATATTTATTGAATATTTCAATTGTTATTCTTCATGCCGACTTAGAGTCGATTTTATAACTAGACTCTTACCGACTCGAAAACATCGGAATAATAAACTCACTTAGCATTTTTCAATATATAAAAAATTTTGGTTATAAGCTGCCTCTTATTTAGGCCACGCAAAGTTAATTTTTCGTTTTTGCATTACATGTAATCTGAAAACTTGGATCGGTCGGTCGGATTTTTTTTTATAGCTTACTGTAAATTAATAGAATAATGTTAACATCTAAGGTTATGCAAGGTTAATTTTTCATTTCGCACAACAAGGAATCAAAAAATTGAGTTGGTAGTCATATTTTCATTCAGTCCTATCGGGCAGTCTCCTTCGGATGACACCGGATAGCGGGAAAAAATAAATGACATAAATCAACAATTGGATCTAAAAAAAAATTTTTTTAAAAAAAATTAAAAAAAAAATGGGTCGGCGGGTAATGCAAAACGAAAAATCAACTTTGCGTGGCCTTATCTTAATGATAAGCATATCTGATCGGCTGAAATACTTTCCAGTAGTTAAAATTAATTCGGATACATTTAGAACGTTTTAGAACGGCTAGCAATTAATGACGCAAAAATTTAGTGGTCCCGTGATTTACATAACTATGAATCTCGAACTCTGGCATATGCATGACGTTTATCCAATCATATTTCATTGAAAAAGTTTACGACATAAAAAAATTATTCGATCACTAATTGATATCATCTTAACAATCCCGATTTGGCGTATAACGTTTTCCGGTCTGATTTATCTCGAAGATCATAGGAGCGCCCAAGTTTTAGCTATTACTTGGCTACGTCTTGAGAACGGTTTAATTTTGGATTCATAAAAAAAAACATACAAGTATGACTACTATATTAGTTCATCAAAACGATTAATTGATCCCAAACTATCAAGTAAGGTATTTGGGAAAACTCTAAATTAATGCGAATGATATGAACCTAAATAAGTGGCAATGTTTAATGAAAATTTTTAATTCAGTAGTTTAATTAATATCTGGTATGTCGATTTATAATTAGTTATATTAATAACGTGAAATAATTCAACCGCTATTGACCTAAGTATATGACCTTTATGTGATTTGCTGGCGATCGAGTGTGTTTCAGGCACTCCTCTCAATGAATTCAATAAAGAATCCAATTGGCAATTTTATCTGATAGGCCAATCAGATTCATTGTTGAGTTCACCAATTGAAGATGCAAAAGTCAATCCAATAATATAATCAGCCTTAAACTTAATTTAAATTCTAATTTAAAATTCAGATCACTAGTTTAGGAAATTCTGAAGTTTGGCAAAGTTAAATTCTTAAGAAATCATAATGTTCTTAATAATTTACTATAGTATAATGCGTAAGATTTAATAATTACCAAAATGGATATTCCAATCCTGGTCAGTGTAGAACTTCGGAGATAAGCATTTAAATTTCAAAGATAATTCTCAATTGTTGTATAACTGATAATTTAAAGTAGAAATTGAACTTTTAAATAATAGACTTGCTTCATATTTTAAGATTATACTTTTACGTATACAAATATTGATGCAGAGATTGATAAGAAAAAAAAATATTAACACTAGATTATACAACAATATTATTAAGGGTGGTATTACAAGGGCGAAACAACAGCCGCAAAAATTAAATTGTCCATAATAAGTGTGGTAAAAAGTTTCGAATATGTTCGACGTTTGTCGGAATGTTCTATAATTCATGTCTCCGATGAACATAAAAGGGAATTTACATTAGATCATAAGATAAACAGTGATCTACTTAGCTACAATACATATTTCTAAAATTGCAAATGAAAGAGTTTATATGTTCATTTTCCTAAATTAACCTTATCAAATATTCACGCCTTAATAGTTTGAATAACCGTTAATTATTAGATCCCGATTGGTTTCCATACAAGTAAATTGGCGGTTAAACGTGATGTTTTATGATCATAACCGTTGATACACATTGGTAACACAAAAGCCGTTTATTAAGATAGCACCGTTTATATACTGGCCGACCTTAATCGTACCTATACAAGAAATTTTCTTTACGAAAATAGGAAATATGTGAAAACAAATATTTTTATTTGTTTTCATTCACATAATAGAAATGTCGCGCAATTCATACACGCCTTATAATTTATAAAGACCAAAAAAGTAAATTACCTATTAATTTTCTTTGGCGTTTTTCTAATTACAAATTGATTGATTTCTTCATGATAACAAATCAATAAGTACAATCGCGAAATTTATCTTATATTGCTGCCATATCACTATATATACATTCATAGTTGACCTTCCATCTTCTCTTTTTTTTTTTTATAATACGTTCAGCATTGCAATCGTTTTCGTACTTTGGTATGGCATCTCAAAACTCACAAAAATTTAGTAGTGAAGTTTATCGCTTAGTCAAAAGCGGTCTTTCGCTTTCGCCACGAGAAATCGAAGTAAATGAATTAGCTCAAAATATTAATGACGTGACTTCCATTGTGACTGTGAAAGAAATATATGAGCTTGTCATCAAGCTCAAAGTGCGAAAATACGGAAACTTTGATGACTCCGCTGTTGAACGAATTGGTGAGCTTTTGTGGTTCACTGTCTCTGAAAGGGAAGGTGACAAAATCCTAGAGGATTATAAAAATCTTGCAAAAAATGTTAATGAAATATTGACACCAGCTCCACAGTCAACTGTTTCATCTTCAAACGTAACTAACGAGCAATCGTTAGATGAAATTATTTACAAGGGCATTATCGATTTTGTCCCGCTGACGGATACTAATAATCAGCCACCGGATTCTATCAATATGATTGGGGGCATTACACCTCAATAAACAAATAAATTATAAAAAAAAAGGAGAAAAAAAAACATGTTACAATTATTAAAATTTTATATATGCATATGTATTTCTATATTTTATATGTATTCTTTTTTGTAAGCTTTTAAGATTAGCGCAACCCATTTCCCCCAAAAAAAACCCCCAAAACCAAAATTATGCGTAAAAATTATATAAAGTATGCAAAAATTTATAAAATGCATCCATGGTGTTATATAAAAATTTTTACTGAAAGAATTTATAGTTATGAGTAGCATTAGGGTTAAGTGAGGTCCTTTAGGGAGTTGAGTTTTTTTTTTTTTACTTAAAGTGCGAAGTATTGTAGTGATTTCTCAGTCAGTTTTTGTGATACATTTACGGTGCATTTTTATAGTAAACACATTCTTATGAACTTCAATTATGCAATGAATAAATAAACTATATACTGTATATGCTAGTTTCAGTTGCTAATATATGTGGCAACTAAAGCTTTGTAAAAATAAGAACCTTTTTCATTGTATCGGACTTAACCCTCAAAGAATTGCGACATCAATATTGTTAATTTAATAACGCCATTGGTCAGTATTTTGGTCATTTCTTGAGCATAAAAACACGTAAACATAGAAAGTTTAATGTTTTTTCAGTATGGTGCAAGTACTTTAATCAGACCATTCTGCTACTTTAATTGTAGCGTATATACTAGAGATTCTGGTAAAATTTATTAATTTCACCCTTTAGTGATTAAGTGGTTTCACTATTCTGGTTTTATTTTCACAGCATCTTAGTGTATACCATCAACAGAGTTTTTTGGAAGCAAAACGAAAGAAATAGTTTACAGCCTTATTCGATGTAGTGATCTAAACCGGTTGCGTTATAATCTGTTAGCCGACCCGAAACGAACAAATTTCGGGTAACCGGTTGAGGAAATTCTTATTCGGTTGGCCAATACAATCATAGTATGTAAATGACATCAGGAATGAGCAACAGTTCCTAAAAGTTCCGAAAAGAAAATGAACAAAATGACAAGCAAGGTGGAGACAAAAATTTGAGGTAAAGCTTGAAGTAATCATAACCGGTTGCAATCAGTTGACATCAAATATTTCGGTTCGGTTAACCGATTAAAGAATTTTTCTCGGTTCAAATCACTAGCCCGATGATCACTTCGTAAGGAAATATTCCCGAGATCGTCACCGATATTATTCGGGTCGATTCTAACATATCTGCTAAATCTGTCACATATATGAAAAGTTCAGATAGGACAGGTAGGCGTATCTAGCATATAGAGCATATATTAGATATGCTAGAAAATTAGACAGAAACGAAAATATACTTAAATACCCTTAGTAAAGATACTGTAGCTGATCACTTTAAAAGGTTCAGTTTAAGCATTCGTTCTGATACGTAATATTCTTCTCCCGATAGGTAAAGCACATACGTATAAAGAATTAATAATCCAATCCCATAATCCCAAATCAGTGACCATGACATAAATCGAGAGCTCTAATCTTCATAAATTTTAATTACTCGGACAAAGACTTTCCACGCTCCGATCGAAGCCCTCCATTTTGGAGTTTAGGGCTATATTCGCATTATAAATTGCTGGCGCTGCATTTTATAGTTTTGAGGTAATAATGATAATAGGCAGTATTTAACAAGATAGTCAAATAAGTAGATCACAACGAAGTTATTGTACCTATTATGGTTTTGTGGTAGAATTTGCCAAAATATTTAAAATCAAATGTTACAAGATTATAATAGACAGATAATCTATATATTGTGGGTAGATTGGAGAACAGTTGACTTACTGATATTTTCTTGTTAATCACATCACATGATTAAACGTTTGGCCTAAGTTAGGGTAAGTGTTAGGCAGGGTTGGCACATTTATTCATTGGGATGAATGGAGAACCAACTCCATTAGCATCACTCCATTGCTCCATTGAGAATAATTTGCGAATGGAGCTAATGGAGACCAACTAGCTTATAATATAGCTTTTGTTAGTCATTAAATAACTAATTCTATTGACTCCATTGGCTTCATTGGTTCCATTGGTTAGCAATTTCTCAATGGAGTAATTCATTGCCAACCCTAGTGTTAGGGTATAGGTGACAGTATAGTTTAGGCGAGACCAATTTAATTCGGTGGTTTACGTTACATTCCTTTCTCAAAAGAGGGGGGGGGAGGGGGGCGACGCTCTTCCGATCTACATATATATAGTAAACTTTAAAATTTTTTCTCGATCGAAATTAGTGGGCTCCCCTCGCTCGTCTCTTATGTTCGTTCAATTTCTCTTCAGAAAGTTTTGGAATCTTGCAATTTTTAATATTAATTCTATCCGGCACATGTATCTCAAAAATATTTAATAATAGAAAGGTAATGTAAACTACCAACTACCGAATCGAATTGGTCTTGCCTAACTAAGATATGGATAACATTAGTACATCTAAGGTAGCGCCTGGCTAAAGTTTCGACTTAATGCATGCATGAAGATGGGGGCTTTAATTTTAGTCAGGCGCTACTTTAGATGCAACAGTACCCTTTGTACCCGATCTCATTAAACTGATCGATCGCATGATCACGCGAGTCACTCAAATTATATTTATTTCGTTTCATCTTTGCTGTTTTCAAATCATTATATATCTCGTCATTTACTTGTACCCCTTTTACTAAGTGCAATGGCTTTACAGAAATTACGCGACACATAGTAAGGTTTGTAACCGTAACTCTGATTGAAACTATAAGAATTCCAACGTGAACTACGTAATTCAACCCTAACCATAAATTGTGATTATTAGAATTGCGAGCAAACTTTGTATGAGAATTTTACAATAATTCATGATAGGAATCAAGATAATTTCGATGCGAACTCAACCTTAAAATGTATTATGTGTCGAGTAGGTTTGTAACAGAATTTTTTTATAGAAACTATGATAAAAATCATGATTATTCCAACACAATAACCCTCTTTCTTTGTTACCGAAATGGCATGCAAGCCGTGTATTTTATATATTCGATAAAACCTTGCTAAAAACATTTAAGTGCAGTACCTCCATCAATGAATCCAATAAAAGGATTTGATTGGTTTGTCTGATCAAATGACCAATCAGATTCTTTGTCGAATTTATTAAGCGATTTCTATAAGTAAGAGGGGGGGGAGGATAAAAAGAGGGGGGAGGGGGTAACGTAAACCACCGAATTAAATTGGTCTGGCCTTAGGCCGATTTGTTTGTGCTAGTAAACAAATGGCATCATTACATGAGTTCACGTGATGTGATTATCGCTGAGTTAATTGTTCTTCAAGTGTCCCCTCTTTAATATTTGATTGCTAAATTATTGCATAATCTCAAGACATATTATCATGTAGAAATAAAAGATAAGGTGCGACTTTTTTTAGCGATTTGAAAAACAATTAACTCGACGATAATCACATCACACTAACACTAATAAATCGGCCTAAACTATACTGCTACATATATACCAACCACTCTAGAGTCACGACCTAAAAAATTTCGTTATCTGATCGAATTAAAACTCAAGATTAGATGTAACATAAAGTCAAAACAAAAACCCAAATCCAAACCCTAACCTTAAAGCTGGTAGCGATATTTTTTTAGACTGGTGACGCTAGGGTCTTAAACACATACCTAACTTGGTTAGCATGGGATGTGATTATAACGAAAATGTCACTGAGTTAACTGTTCTTCAATCTACCCTAAATTAAACCTTGCTCCAGATTCTACTCTGAGCTGTTACAGAACTGCTTCAGATTGCATCAACTTAATAGAATATTTTACCGTGGGTTAGATTCAACCTGTAATTACCCGAAGCATTAAGAACCCTAACCACTATCGCTAAAAGATTGATACGATATGAATTCATTGTCTATTAGTTTGGGGTAATTCTCACAATTTGGATCTTTCGAACATTAATTATTACAAGTATATCGAATACATTAGCTTTTACTATAGCTGTTTATGAAAACTAAGCTAACTAGTCAAGAAAGTTACTGTGCAATATTGCAGTCTAGTAATATGACAAATGGTAACATGAAAATAATTGCAATATTATGTAATATGGTGTTTTGGTTTACAGTATTCAACATTTATTCGTAATTATTCGTGCATATGCCGCAATTCGCCAATTATGTTGACAGCTATATACGCATGTATAAATGCTAAAGTCAGGTTAGTAAGTTTGAATATAATTCATCAGTGCATCCTTCTTAATTTTAATACAAAATTCGTTACAATTACGTCCACTAAGTAATCAAAACTATGTAAGGTAACTATAGATTTTAAGATATTGCAGATTTTTGCTATTTTCATGTATCGATATTAAAAATATCGGGTCAAAACGATTCAACTCATTAAAAAGACAAGAAATTGCATGGAAATTTTCACAAAACGTCTCAAAGTGTCAAAAAAAAAAAAGTCACGTTCGAATATTTATGTTAATATCTAAATTTTAGGTGTTCAACTAATTGAATATATAAATTATTTAAACAAAAAAAAAATCGAGCGTAAACATTTTAGAGATAGCTCTTATGAAGAGATTTCATTCAAAAGAAATCAGAAAAGCCGCGACTGACGCCGAAGCCTATCGCAGGGTATTCCATCTGAAGTCTCATTGCCAACGACTTATCTATTTTCATTGACAAATTCTACCATGAATTTGCTTGGGTTATGATAAAAGTCAATATTCCGGGCAGTGGATGTAACAAGTTATTTAGTGCTGGGGATTTAAGATTTTGATTATGATTATATTAAATATTAAATAAAAAAATTAGGTTTGAAATCATTTTGCAAGACTATATTTAAGTAGTCTAAGAATATTATAAATAAGTAAAAAAAAAAAAGGTTTAGACTTGAAATTGTGTTTATTTCGATTATAATTTCGATTATTAATTTAATTAATATATTAATTCCTTGATTTGATTTAAAGATTTGTATGGGAATTTAAATTACGTTATTACTAAAACTTATATATTATAATCAAAATTTTTTCAACTTAATACCATTAAATTTAAAGATTGATTTAGAAGATAAAAGACCCATAGGGTATTAAAATAAGGTTGTGATTTTCGGGATTAAGAAATTGATTTTAATTACTAGCAACACATGGACAATTCACTTACAACTAGATGCCATAACGATTACAATCCATTATATAGGACATATTTATAAATGGTTACGGTACGATTTCCCGAAAGCTATTTCCCCGACATGTCATTTACCCGACATCACACAGGTGACAATTTGCTAAAAATATATTGCCACAATTAACAAAATGCTAACCCTAACCTATGTGATGTCGGGAAAATAGTTTGCGGGAAAGTGGGTTTCGGGAAAGTGAGAATCAACGTTATAAATCACTTCTCAGTAAATGATCTTTGAAAAAATACTAGCAAAATTATTAACGCACAAGAAAAAAAATACTAGATTGAAAATAAGCTCTACTGCTAAAAATATTCTCAAGACATTTCGCAAATTTTTACTCATTTTGTAAATGAATTGAGGATTGCCTTCCTAACATAAAAGAAATCCAGTATAATAGGATCTGGGATAGGGATGGGCACGGTCGGTCACGGTCAGTCATCGGTCGGTCATGGTCGGTTAACCGCTTATGACCGGTTGACCGCGGTCATTCATACGGTTAATGACCGGTTATAGCCGATAAATTATTTACCCAATTATCTCTAAATAAGTGACAAGTCGGGAAGGT
Source organism: Gigaspora rosea (assembly GCA_003550325.1). Lineage (NCBI taxonomy): Eukaryota > Fungi > Glomeromycota > Glomeromycetes > Diversisporales > Gigasporaceae > Gigaspora > Gigaspora rosea. Next base: position 361,369 of record QKWP01000014.1, on the reverse strand, counting down.
ACACTGCACAGACTGCCGGCGATTTGCATCACATGATAAATAAAACCGTTCGTTCATATTTCTGGTCGAGCGTCCTTATCCTAGACCCCTGGTTTAGGATAGTTATCATGGACCCCCGGGGTTTAGGCAAATTAAACTAGACCTCAAATATGATTGGTTCAGATCTAATAGCTATCGAGTAAAAAATTCTAAGTTTTTTACTATATGCATATCGCCGCGAAGCCAGTTTCGCAATAAAAATTTCAATCGATTTTAAAAAAATAAATTTTAAAGACAGTTTTTTTTTTATCTTTATTAATTTTTATTTATTTATTATTATTTACAATATACAAGCGAAAA
>QKWP01000014.1:343555-359927 GCA_003550325.1 Gigaspora rosea | reverse complement strand
ACCTAAGACCTAATTTAACCCTAATATAGGACGACCCTAACCCTAAAGTTAATTGAAAAATTATTAAATATGGATTGCCTCCGCTTTAGACGTCATATTCTGTTACCCCATTCTGTCAAAATTGCAGATCATTTGACCGGAATTAAAATTGGTTTGTTATAATTCTGGCCAAATGATCTGCAAATTGGCCGGAATTATGAACAAGGTATTTCTCAACTGGGTTTAAACACTGCCTAAAAAATTTTCAGATCATGTGATATACATTAATTTATATACTCATTATTGTTATATTCATTATTGTTCACAAAAAAGTTTTTTTAAAAATGAAACATATCGTCCATCAACCATGCAAAGTCACATGATCTGAAAAAACTTTTGAGAGGCGGTTGATATTTCTATTTATCAGATGATACAGATACACCGATATGAATTTTAAGCAATAATTATTCATTTATTAGCCAGAATATTAAGAATTTGGCATCGGTCATAATCTTGACCGGTCGGTCAAACCGCTCTGACCGGCTTATATCGGTCACGGTCATTGACCGGTCATGACCGGTCATGACCGGACCGTGCCCATCCCTAATCTGGGAGAGTACTTCTAGGAACTTGAATTGGGTTTCACATCGTAATATAAGAATCCAAAGGAATTTTGATCACACATGTTCCTTTTTCGTAATTTAATGGATCCCCTTCGCATCATGTGTATCAAATTCGAACTAATAATTGACCAATATATATTACAAATTTTGTAAATCGGTAGAAAATAAGGTTTCTTGATATAGCATACTTATTTTTCGGTTTAAGTTTTTGTTGCACAGAGGTACCGGATGCGCAATAATGCCATGCCTGTTGTGAATCAAAGCTTTAGACTGGCATATAATAAAAATTGATACATATAGAACAAAAATATATTACCTTCATTCGACTTGGAACTAGTGTTTCACCGTCATAATGAAGCTTAATAATAATCACGTCACGAACACGATTACCGTGTAACCAGTAATTCCGTGCTTTATACTTTGCATGTCTGACAGATTCAGATGATGCGACCTCTAGTATGATATTTGGCCATGCTGCGTCCTATAAATTAAAAAGCAAAATATAAAATTAGCTTTAAAGAATTTCAAAGCAATACGAGAATAAAAAAGTACCAATCCATCACTCCGTTTGGTGAATCTACTGCAGGTTTTGTGGGACGAAATGAAGCATCAGGTTCTTTGCCAAGATCCCTTGCACGAGTCTCTTTAAGCAAACAAATTAGTAAAAATTAGGTTAAAAAGAAAAAAAACATAATAAGAAAGTTAATAAATTATACTTACGAGTTGCTTGCAAAACATAAATTTCAACATCTGTGTCATCAACAGAACTACACTGTTTAGTCAATAATTTTGAGATTTTACCAATGCAAGCCTTATGAGCTTGTGTTGTAAGCTCATAAACTGTCACTTCGTCTAAGATAATATCATTTTTTTCGAGTTTGGCATTCCACTCCCAGAACCCGTGAACGTTGAATCGGTCTGCCTGTTCTTCATATTTATCAATAGTCACATTTTCCGCAAGTACATATGGAAACCTTGATACAATTAGCGAAAGATTAGCTTATTTATCTTCCAGTAGATGAAGGACGTGCATCACTTACTTCGCTTTCTCCCATTCTGCCATTGGATGAAGATTACCCTGAGACCACCATAGGTCACGGTATTTTTTTAACGTGTCTAACTCGTCCATACTTACATAAAATAATAACCATTTGTAAAAAAATAAAAATAAATAAAAACAAATAAATAAAGTAAAAAATAAAATAATAATAATAATAATAACGAATAAGTATCACAAAAATTATCAAGTATCTTTTATATTTTTCATAAAATTTGACAGTTGAATCACTACAACTATCGTTAAAAATGACTCGCTAAGCTGGAAAGAAAAGATTGTATATTATTTACCTCGAGGTGTCACAAATGGTCGTAACGGAACTTGCTGTTTATACGTAATATAAGAGTTATTATCATTACTGAAATTTTAGGTGAAATAAGTGAAATAAGGCCCGTTATGACAATAATGTTTATAATTTATATTACGTATAAACAGCAAGTTCTGTTACGACCATTTGCTGTGACACCTCGAGGTAAATATCATCTCTTTCTAGCTTTCTTAACGATAATTGTAGAGATCCAACTGTCAAATTTATGAAAAGTATAAAAGATACTTGATAATTTTGTGATACTTATTCGTTATTATTATTATTTTTTTATTTTTTACTTATTTATTTTTTTTATCTATTTTTATTTTTACAAATGGTTTTTATTATTTTTATGTAAGTATGAACACGTTAGACACTTTAAAAAAATACCGAGACCTATGGTGGAGTCAGGGTATTATTCATACCATGGCAGAATGGGAGAAAGTGAAGTAAGTGGTGATGCACATCTTTCATCTACTGGAAGATAAATAAGTTAATCTTTCGCTAATTGTATCAAGATTTCCATATGTGCTTGCGAAAAATGTGACTATTGATAAATATGAAGAACGGTCAGAACAAGTTCATAGGTCCTGGGAGTGGAGTGCCAAATTCAAAAAAAATGAAATTATCTTAGGTGAAGTGACAGTTTATGAGCTTGCAACACAAGCTCATGATGTTTGCATTGGTGAAATCTCATATTTAATGATGAAACAATGTAGTCCTGTTGATGGCACAGATGCTGAAATTTATAATTTGGGATCAACTTGTAAGTATAATTTATTAACTTTCTTATTATGTTTTTATTTTTTTTTTTAACCTAATTTTTACTAATTTGATTGCTTAAAGGGACTCGTGCAGATGGTTTTTGCAAAGAACCTGATGGATCATTTCGTCCCAGAAAACCTGCAGTAGTTTCACCAAACGGGAGTGATGGATTGGTATTTTTTTTACTCTCGTATTGCTTTGAAATTCTTTAAAGCTGATTTTATAATTTGTTTTTTAATTTATAGAACGCAGCATGGCCAAATATCATACTAGAGGTCGCATCATTTGAACCTGTCAGTCATGCCAAGAATAGAGCACGGAATTACTGGCTACACGGTAATCGTGTTCATGACGTGATTATGATTAAGCTTTATTATGACGGTGAAACACCAGTTCCAAGTCGAATGAAGGTAATAAATTTTTGTTCTATATGTATCAATTTTTATTATATGTCATTCTAAAGCTTTGATTCACAACAGGCATGGCATTATTGCGCATCTGGTACCTATGTGCGACAAAAACTTAAACCTAAAAATAAAGTATGCTATATTAAGAAACCTTATTTTCTGCCGATTTACAAAATTTGTAATATATATTGGTCAATTATTAGTTCGAATTTGGTACACACGATGCGAAGGGGGATCCACTAAATTACGAAAAAGGGACATGCGTGATCAAAATTCCTTTGGATTGCTTATACCATGATGTGAAACCCTCAATTCAAGTTCCTAGAAGTACTCTCCCAGATCCTATTATACTGGATTTCTTTTATGTTAGGGAGACAATCCTCGATTCATTTAAAAGCTGATTAAAAATTTGCGAAATGTCTTGAGAGAATATTTTTAGCAACAGAGCTTATTTTCAATCTAGTATATTTTTTTCTTGTGCATTTATAATTTTTGCTAGTATTTTTTCAAAGATCATTCATTTACTGAGAAGTGTTTTATAAACATGTTTCCTGTATAATGGGTTGTTCGGTGAAGTTGAAGTGAATTGTCCATAATATATTTTGTGTTAGGTGCTGAATTTTACACGTCCAACTTGGTGGATTTGCCTTTATTTAAATTCCTAAATTTAAAAGATCAAATTACGAATTTCTTGCTATGTAATACTAATACTACCGGTAATAAGTATTGAGACTCTAAAAATGAATAATACCAAAAAAACCCCCCCCGTTTTTTTTTTTTTTTTTTTTTTAAAACTGATCTTGTAAATTTAAGGGATTTAAATAAAGGGCAATTTCAAAAACCCCGAATTGTGATCATAGGCGTGATTTTGTATACATTATAAAATGGTTGGATTTTATTTGGTGATGCTGTACTCAAATTTTGTTTTACAGATAGAAAGGCTAACAAATAGTATAAGCGGAAAAATAGGAACTTGTATTGTGATTTCATATAATTTATTTAGTATGATTAAAAATTCGGTTTACCATGATTTACATCATTTTATTGTGTGGAGTAAATGAGAGTAAATAAATAATTTATGTGTATTTAGTGCATAAAACCTGAAGTTGTAGAGATTAAACTTTGTTATCCGTTTTATTATTTTGTTGTACTTTTAAAGCCATTATGTCACCAAAAGACAAGACCTCATTATGAAGATATTATTTTCACTACGTTTATTCGAACTATGAATATCACGTACAGTACGTATTTATATAAAAGGTGTTCCATAAATCTTTATAAATATTTATGATCTAACCACTCAATGTTAGCCTTATGGTCGAAAATTTTTGATATTGGATCATTAAAATTAAATGATATCATAGACTTATTCATCGATTAGTTAATATTAATTTGTTAGACTCTAAGCAATAATAGCATATCTGTAGCTTCACTATATTAAAGTATTAACTAATCAAACAATCATATAGTCTTATTATATTTTCATATAGGCGGTTTCATAAGATTTCTAAGTAATTTAATAAGAAACAAAATAAACAAAGAAGGTTAACCAAAATTATTCCGACAATTACGCAATATCATTAAATGATTTGTTAAAATTTTATGAAATGTTATTTCGCTCTTATGCAGGGTTATAATATGCGGGAGATATTATGGGCTCGTTATATACAGCAATTATGAATTACATTGTAATTGTTTTATAGGAATTTGATTTGAGGTTAATCAGAAGTTATGTTTTATTCTGTAATTTTTTTTTTTTTGTGAGTCGTCATTAATATGTAATATATCTAATATATTATGATATCATTATATTTATTTTAACGTTGAAAAAAGTTTAATGCAGCCCATATGAGTTTATTGTCGTTTTTTAATAATAATAATAATAATAATAATAAAATTTAGCTACACGACATAATGCGTCAGAAATTGTAACTAAAAATGCTATTTCGCAATATAAGTATTTATTAATAGAAGTATCACTTTGATATTTTCTTTATATCTTTAATCACTAGATAAAAGGTAAATAGGTAATATTGAATATTTTAATTGTTGTTGATCATACATTTGATATTGACAAATAGATATCTATCCATTATTAAAATTAAAAGATTATAGTACGAAAATCTAAAGATGATTCAAGGTCGTGGTAAAGGAATAGGAAAAGGCAAAGGAAAGAGGCATAGGGTAAGAAAGCCTAAATATTTGTCTATAATATCGATTCGTTAAAAAATAGCTAATATCATGCATAAATAATATCATAATCAATGTAATTAATCATTTTAACTTGTGATATTTATCAATTTAGAAGATCCTCCGCGAAAACATTAAAGGAATTACCAAACCTGACCTTCGCAGGTTAGCACGCCGAGGTGGTGTGAAGCGAATATCTGCTGGTGTATATGAGGAAGCGCGAAATGCGTTGAAAATTTTTTTACACGAAGTACTAAGAGATGTCGTGTCCTATGTAGAATATAAAAATAAAAAAACAATTAGCGTGATGGAAGTTTTGTTGGCGCTGAAAAAACGTGGTAGAACCTTATATGGGTTTAAATAAATAACGATTATATAGCATTTACATTATTGAAAATTTGCATGATCCGAAAAAGATTAGAATATAAATGAATCAAAAACAATGAGAATGTAAATGTTATTTTGCTCTTATAGCATAAAATGAGATGTTAAAATATTTATCTTTGCAAGAATAAATGTAAATTCAATTATTCAATCATGAAATAAAATATTATCGATACAAGATATTCTTTTTTTATGTACTTTAGTATTTTTATGTAAAAGGTTGCCAATCAGTTCTGATAGTTTTAATTGTCCGGAATTTGAGGAGGACATTTAACATGAATGTTTAGTCAAAGTGATACATAAATTACGGTTTAAATGCATCAATCTATCTATAGGTATGTTTTTGAATAACATTGTTAAGCCATGACTGCTCACAATACTTGTATTTTAATACTATAACATCTCGATAGCAAGGATGAAAATATTATTTCGGTTCATGTAATATTTCAATTTATTTGACCAAAATTTCGATTTTTTTCGGCCATTTTAGTTATTTTGAACAAAAATTTCAATTTTTTTTTAGAATATTGGATTTATTACTGCCTTTAAAACTTAGGTTTATATTCCAGATTTCGATTTAAATAGGCTTCTAATCTGTTTATGTATTCTTTTAAAACAGGTTTAAACCTTATTAACTTTTTTTGACGATATCGATCAAACTGATTGTAAAATATCCAGATAAACCTATTTGCTTTAGACCCCTAGGATCTCTTAATACCCTTTTTCAATCCATTCAGCAAAATTTCAAAAATTTCGATTATTTATACCAAATTTTAAAACATTATAAATTTGAAGATTTTGACTGAAATTCAAAAAATTTGATTTGTTTCAAAAATTACTTTCGAAATATATCTGTATCACTGCATCTGAGACATGTTAACCTTGTATCAATATACATGCCACTTTATATGATGATGTACTTTAACGATACTAATTTAAAAGGAAATGTTATAAAATTAGATCATTAAAAATTTTTTTTTATTATCAAATTTATTTTTTGCCATTAATTACTAAATGAGAAAAAAAAACAAATTTTTAAACAAGTTATTTATGGCAAGCTATTTCCTATTAGTAAGTAAATGAATATTTATTAACTCAGGAAACGAAACCACCATGTAACCATGTTCTAGTTTTAATTACAAATAGATGATAAATTTAATACAATTTCAAAAATACTATATTTACTATATGAGTGCTGCCAAAGGAAAACCTATTATCAGGCTTTCAATGATATTTGTACCGGATACAATCTCCAGCAAATTAAACTGATTTTGTTCGATACAAAATATAATTGAAAGTTGATAACAGGTTTTCTCTTGGCACCAATCACGTATTGAACCTTAGTAAGTTGCGATACGAGCAACTATTTCTGTTATAAAATAAGAACCAATAGTAAAAGCAAAAATAATTTTAAAAAATTCATTTATCTCTTAAATCTCAAAATTCAAATATACTTTATCTACTTTTTTTACAATCCATCTCCAACAAAATTAATAATTTGCTACTTCTAGCAATTGATCTTAGAAGCCATTCATGTGATATTCTCTAATTTATACAAGCTATGAGAATATAATAACCACCAAATACTACCATAAGCAGCAAATATAATAAGAATAATTAAAATATCAATACCAAATTTTGGATCGCAAAAATCACAAGTTCGGCATTTTTCGCCATCAGTTTGGCTATTTAATAACCAGCTACAAGTAATTTGATCTTTATGATTAAACTTATAAACAGGATATTTATAGTTATCATCCTTACGGACAGTGTATTTAAGCCAAAATATAAATGCAAGCACACAACAACAAAGAGCTATTAAAATTGTTAAATAATATCCTTGTTCAAACTTTATTATCACACCTGCAGTTCCTTTAACAACTGATTGAATATTTATCATTGTTCCATCATTTGATAACAAGCTTCGCCTAGCCATAACTCCTGAAGCAGTAATTCCATACATTAATTCAGCAAATCTTTTTTGTACTTGACTTACATTATTTTCATTAAAATTCACACATCCAACTGAATTATCTATACATTGAGGTATTAATATATGCCCACCATATATAGCAAGTGATTCATGCATATAATCACCATATACCGGTCTCGGACTTGAGTAATTTACTCTATCTGTATTAAGACCACCATATCCACTTACAGGAGGTCAACTATTTTTACATCCAGCAGGTGTAGATGAAATCTTCTCAACATGTGTATTCATGAAACAAGTTATATTTTTACCAACATTTGGATAACATAATTTAAATTTTTCAGTTTTAATACTATTACCATCTTCACAATTTGAGTTAAGGCCTAATACTTGTACAAATTAATGTTCAATATTGTTGTTTCATTAAGTTTATCTTGCTGAAGATTAATAACTTCTGCTATCCATCGATTTTCTAACCAAGAGTCCATATTTACACCAAGTGTTAAGTTTATTGGATTTCTTATATTTAATTTATGATAAGGTGTCTTAAACCCTGGAAAATTTGGTGGATCACCAGTATTACATATGATAGATAAACTAAAAACTGGTATTGAATCTTTATCATTTTTTACAAACTTATAATTTATAGTAGTATCATTATCTACTACTGCTACCATCACTTTTCTTTCACCTTTAGGATCATCTCCCCAGTTTACAGATAATTGTTCAGTAATTCCATTTATTAATACATTTGAAGCTCCCTGAATCCATATAAACCTAAATCTATCTTGTAATAGGGTTGGGCATGCTGCATTACCATCACCACATGGTGTTAAAGGATCAATATTAAGATTTTTACTATATTTTGGCATTAAGCCTGGTACTGGAGCAGTAGTACTTATAGCAAATCCAATAACATTAAGAAATATAGGCAAAGCAGCAACAATACCAATAATGGAAATAAATATTAAGCGATCAAATTGACAGATATGTTTACCAAGTAAATAAATTCGTTCAAATAAAGTATAAATTCCAAGTTGTTGACATTTTGCGGCTACCTCCTTTAAAAAGTTTAAATCATTTTCGTTATGATTAATTTGGTTTAATTTCTTCTTATCGTCTATATACTTACTAATAAACCAATTAAAGATGGCATTTAACACATCCGCAATTGAATATGATATTACATATGTAACTATTAACGGTAAACCATGTATCATTACGTCTCCAACCGGAAATATTAATTCATTAAATATCCAAATAAGTGCCGTAGTAACTGCTAAGCAAACCAATTCAACCAATACTGTTGCTGTATTCGGTCTAGGTCCAAACCATTTTATTTTAGTCACTTTATTTATATTTCCAGCCGGGAAATTTTTTTCAGGTTCTATATCGTTTGATTGTTTAGGTGTGGAAGATTTTTCCAAATCTATATCATTTGATTTCTTAGACGTTGAAGATTTTTCAGATTCTTTTTCGTTGTTGTTAGATAGGTCTGGTTTTGATTGTGATTGTTCTGTACTGTTATCTTGTTGCGAAACCATCTTTCGAGAAATTATTCGCAAAAGAATTGTATATTCACTTTATTTCTAATCGTTCAATAGTTTATGAGGTTAATAAAAAAATTAATAAATAAATAGTCATTTATTACAAATGTTTGTAGTGCACACTCCTTGAATTAACAAAAAAGTTATAAAATTAACCGATTTTACACTATTATGTTCTAGATTTCGACCTCGTTTTCTCGTAGATTTCAGTAAAACGTTACACAATTCATAAATTCATAAAAATACTACAAATATATTTGTAATGCACCCCCTTGAATTAAAACTTATTGTATCGCAAAACATTATGTAATTTATATTCATATTTGTTGATAGGCAACTTTATTTGATCAGTTATTTTTATCTAGATTTCGGCTTCATTTTCTCATAAATTTCAATGAAACATTACTAAAGCTAGAAAAAAGGCGACGTTTTGTGGGCTGGAACCTTAATTCTTAGGTCTTATGCCTTAGAATTAAATTTAAATTGTATAATAAATTTATAACAAAACAATCTTTGTTCCTCCATTAATCTTTGTTGTAAATGTGCAATTTGCATTATCGAAAAGAAGTACAAACTCTAAATATACCTACAAATGTAAGACCAGTTGCAAATTCCTTTTTCCAAGGTTTATTACGGCTTATGTTAATGCTAAACCTTGTGACATACGAGCTGTCACAAATGAAACTGCATGCGAGAGCAAGTTCCTGATTTTCTTCCCGGTCAAATTGGTACTACTGTGATAAACTAGTTCGATATAGATATAATTAGACCCGTATAATTGTCCAGTTTAATGTCTAATATAACAGAAGGAAAAAGATTCTTTACAAGTAGGACAATAATTATTTTGAAATTTGTGATAGCATCTCGAAACTTTTTGAGAAGATTACGATCATCAGTAAGTTAACATCCGGATGATATTTCGCTTTCTAAAATAGTTCATTATCATTCATATGTTTGTATTGAATTATATTCTCTTTCGTATTAATATTAGTTAACTGACGTTTCGACGAGCCTGATACTGTTCTTCAGTCGTTGAACTTTTTCGTTTTCTTTCGCTTCATTTCTTATGACACATTTTCAGGTGTGTAGGTTCTTTACCAAATATGCTTGCTTACGATTCGATGTCATATGTAAACTCTTATTTTTGCTGATAAACTCAAGCATATTTGCCTACGATATATTTATTTTTTTTTATAAGCGATAAGCTGATTATTTGTTAAATATGTTTGCTTACACATATGATATTTGATACAGAATATTATTTTCAAGCTGACAAACTATTTTTTTTTTTTTTATTAAAAGTCAGTTAATGTATTCTATTAAAATCAGCACCATATTTCAAACCAAGATTTTGATATCCAAATTTTGAACCTAATTTAGGTTCAATTCCGGTTATTTTGAACCTAAAATTTGATCAAATGAAGCGGGAACCGGACATTTTCTGAAATTCAGTAGAGTAAGGCTTCGATACGATGACAATTTATGTTGATATTTATTATGATAGATATAGAGTAATTCTTATTTACCAACCAATAAACTGTCCTTATTAAAAGTCAGTTAATGTATTCTATTAAAAGTCAACAATATTTTAACCAAGATTTCGGTATCCAAACGTTGAGCCTTATTTATGGCTATTTTAACCTAAATTGGATCAAATGAATCGGTAGTCAGACATTTTCTAAAATTCAGTAGAGTAAGGCGATGAAATATTTATGATATTTAATATAAGATAATTCTCATTTTTCAAACGATCTTATTAAAAAGTCAGTTAATGTATTATATTAAAAGTCAACAATATTTTAACCAAGATTTCGGTATCCAAACGTTAAACCTAATATAAGTTCATTCTGGTTATTTTGAACCTAAAATTTGGATCAAGTGAAGCGGGAGCCGGACATTCCTAAAATTCAATAGAGTAAGGCTTGAAGAATTTCACCGCGCTCCCCTCAGCTCCAGCCAATCATAAAAATGCTATAGTTCTAAAGTACATTTTAAAATCTTGTTTAATTATAATTAGGTAAAACGTAATCAGTGAAACTTGAGCTTTTCTACACCGTACATTACACTAATTTAGCCATTATCTAAATTTTATTATGATCTGCGATAAATAATATCGGTGAAACTTCCTCAGCAGATATTAAAGAATATTGTATTACATGTTTTAGCATAAGGTTTACTACAATCATTGTTTGCATCACTCATCACTATTGTGAACAAACTTCTAGATTTTAGGTCTTACGTATGCTAAAGTTTAAACCATGGGCAATATTATTATTTATTTAATCTAACAGCTGTCAACTTTTTCATAATTGTTATAAAATTGTCTTATTATAATAATAATAATTGAATTTCTTATTATTATAATAATAATCGATTTCTTATTATTATGATAATAATTGAATTTCTTATTATTATAATAATAATTGAATTTCTTATTATTATAATAATAATTGAATTTCTTATTATTATTATAATAATTGAATTTCTTATTATTATTATTATTATTATTACTATATTATATTTTAAAAAAACAAATCCATATTAATAAAAAAATTGGTTTATAACTTGAATTGGTGAATATTTAAATCTTTGAAGTTTAAATATAGATGAATTAGTATCATTTTACTCAAAAAGTTCTTTAAAACAGATGATTATCTCTGATTGATTATTTCCTGCTTAATTTTGTAATAACGAACTAAAGCATAGTCGACAAACCCAAATTTGCTGGTGATAATTACAAATTGAATAAAAAAATTTTTTTAGTTTTTTATACTCCTTAATGTACTTTTTGCTTTCGTGATTTCTCGAAACTTATCAATTAAATTACACATAGATAAAAAAAAAGGAGGAACAGAAAAACTAGTGATTTGACCCAGGTCAGGTTGTAACAGTCCGGGTGAGACGGAAGGGTCAACCCGCGGGTGACTGTGGGCTGACCCACGGGTCACCCGTGGAGTTGACCCGCGGCTGACCCACGGGTCATCAGAGAGTTGGCCCATAAGAAATGAAGTATATATAGCCATGAATGAAGTCACGGACATCCATTTGTCACGAGACCATAACCCTGGTCCATGATGCAGGGTAATCGATAGGTAAGTTTTTTGGATATCGATGAAGGGGGTGATACATTTAAGAGTCGAATAAGAGTGATGTAATGAGTAAGGGCTAATGTTTAATTGTTTAAGCATGAGGTCATAGGAATTAGCCTTTTAAGAAAGGTAAGGTTGGAAATTGTTTGACCTCTTTTGTCTTTGCTGTAAGCTCGCGCAAGTCTAGCTTTGTCGTTAAGCTCCCACCCACCACCCTCAAGATGGATTCCCTTTGGAAAGGATACATTTGTGTGAATTGGTCCACAGTGTGTGTGAAACCCGGGTTATGTAGGTGGTTTGCCTCATCAACCAAACCGTACCCACTGGGTGTTATGCTGGTAACTGACCGATGCTATGAAACTTATCTACCCCAGTATCGGCATCAAAAATTCACCCCCACTTGATCAGTACCAAAATTCTTTCAAGTTCGTTTATGTTAGGTTAGGGTTAGGGTGAGTGCTCAGTCAGGGTTTGGGTTTAGGTTGTTATATAGTAAAATCGCTCAAGGAAAGCCTTTTTTTAGTTAAATAAGTATACATTATTGGGCAAAAATTTTTGAATAACGGTAAATTTGTTCAACTGGGCAAATGAACACGTGCCGCGAAGCGGCACGTGTCAGCCAATCATTTGCCCAGTTGAACCAATTTACCGTTATTTAAAAATTTGCCCAATAATGGTGTTATCCGACAATTTATGATCATGATTGGTAGGGAGTTGTCGGCTGAGTTTTAATTCAAGTAAACGTGATTATTTCGTAACACATGAAAAAATAACAGTAAGAAATTTTTTCATGATCATATGAGTTTGTCGGATAAAGTGGTTTCTTATGCAAACTTTTGCGAAATAAGTTTTTTTTGACAAAAGAAGACGTTTGTTTTGAATTTACCTGATCGTTTACGTTACACCAAATTATGACCTTTTATTGCCCAAAAATCACGTGGAGTGAATTTTTGATGGCGATACTGGGTAGATATGAAACGACTGGTATCACGTGACCAGCGAGGCAAATCTCATGTGTATTCCGTAGTTATATGTTGAAAATGGTCGAGTGACAAATTAATCAATTTAATTGATTAACCCGACCCGACATCGATTAAATTGCGTCACCTGCGGGTGGTGCCTTTTTTGGTGACCTGTTTCCGCCCGGGTGGTACAACTCACTAAGTCATATTAGATTTTTTTTTTAATTGACCCAGGTGACCCGACGGGTCACCTGTTGGGTGACCCGGGTGGTACCTTTTTTGGACTGACCCGTTTCCACCCGAGTGACACATTGTCCACCCGTCGTGTGACCCGGGTGAAGATTTTTTAGACGACTACACCCAATTTTGCGTGATAGATTTAAAACATAGTAAAAAACCTCATTATAGTCACAAATCATTTATAAACGCTATCACTATAAAAATTTGATTTTTTAACAATTTTATTAATAATAAACCCTCACTATAGTTACCAATTTCTAACTAAATATGGATTATAAAATCTGATTGGCCAATATTCAAATTAATGTATCTTTAAATTATCTACTAAGCTTCTTAAAGGTTTAACAGCAAATAACTTTTGATCCAATAACTCAATTTGGATAAAAAATTTACCAAAATGTTCAATGAGACGATTTTATAAGCCCAAAATTGTTAAAATCTGATCAAAAGTTCCTGAGATCATTAAGGATTTGTGCCACTTCATGTGTTTAAGAATTGATTAAATTTGAACATCTGAGTGAAAAATCCTTAGTGATCTTGGGTCTATGATTAGACTTGGGTGATTGTAGACTCATTAGAATTGTCTCATTGAGACAAGCACTCTGGTAGTTATTTCATCTAAATTGGGCCACTAGATCAAAAGTTATTAACTGTTAAACATTTTAAATTTTTTAATAGTATTTAATATGTTACAACTACATATTATATTAAACACTTATTAGCATATAGGTATGTGACTATAACAAGGTATTTTATTTATAATCACACCTCTAAACAATTACTATAATAGAGTGCGACTAACTTGGTAACTATAGGGAGGGATGAATGTAGTAAAATTTAGCAAGAAATTTTTTTTGCATAAAAGAAATACTTTATAGATAAAATTTTAAATTAAAAGCAATTTTAGCAATTTTTTAAAAAAATTCTTTGATTTGTTATACAAAATTGATCTATACATTATACTTAATTCTGAAGTTTAATAGCAAATTAACTTTAGATGATAATTACTTTTGATATAAATTAGTAATTTTCTTTTAAAAATTAACTTTAGATGATAATTACTTTTGATATAAATTAGTAATTTTTTTAAAAAATTTTAAAAAATTTAAATTAAAAATTTTAAGAATTTTATAATTTATTGCTATAGCAATGTCACTATCTGATCAACTATCTGATATAAAGTGAGATCAAAATAATTTATAAGTTTTTTTAAAAATTAGCCATAACATGAAATTTTGTCTATAAAACCACCTCTTATGTTCTAACAAAAAAATTATTACAAAATATTGGATTAGAAACTCTTTGCTAAAACATGCTATCCTTATCCTAACTTAACCTTAACCCTAACTCTAAACTAATAAATTTATTTATTGTTTTGATTTCACATTACACCAGATCTTATAGGGTGCAATATATTGTCTATATATTATATATTTATAAAATAAAAAATTAAAATATATTTAAAAAAATCTTAAAAAATATATATTACCAATACCAAAACATTATAAAATTACCAGCCGTCACGAGTGTGTCCGTTCTTAAATATCTGATTGGATCAAAAAAGTGTCTTGACTAATAATAGATACATCGGCAGGCATATTGTTTCTCACGATAATCGTATCCTTGTGAGATCCGGTTGATCAACTTTCCCATAATGACTTTGATACTGATTACAATAAATAAACTGATACATTGCACAATGTAATACAAATTTCCGTTTCAAACTCTTTTCTTGCGTCAAAAATGTCAAATTACAATAATATATTTGAAAAAATCGATAGTTCGTCAGATATTACTCAAATAACCAACAATATTACCCAATTGAATTTAGAAGATAATAATTTGCAGGATCTTTCATTTCTAAATGAAATTGTTAATGAAATGTGTAATCTTTATAATGAAGAAAAATTAAAAGGCAGAAATTTTCGCTCAATTTTTGAGACGTTAGAACAATTTTTATTAAAGAAGAAGCAATATCCAGTTAATATTATCGATTTTTGCTTAGATGATCAAACCAATCCTATGATTCAACTCGTTCTTGCAAGTTGCTATCGTTATGGTAAATGGGTTGAAAAAGATGAACACAAGGCATTCAATTATTACCAAAATTTAGCAGAGACGAATGATTCTTGTGGAATATTTTTCGTCGGTATCTGTTATAATGAAGGAATTGGAGTTGAAAAGGATGAACATAAGGCATTCATTTATTATCAAAAATCTGCAGAGATGGGTAACGCTGATGGAGCATTTAATGTTGGAAATTATTATCTTTATGGAGCTGGAGTTGAAAAGATGAACATAAGGCATTTATTTATTATCAAAAATCTGCAGAGATGGGTCACGCTAAAGGAACATGTAATGTTGGAAATTGTTATCGAATTGGAATTGGAGTTGAAAAGGATGAACATAAAGCATTCATTTATTATCAAAAATCTGCAGAGATGGGTGACGTTAAAGGAATAAATAATGTTGGAATTTGTTATCGAAATGGAATTGGGGTTGAGAAGGATGAACATAAGGCATTCATTTATTGTCAAAAATCTGCAGAGATGGGTGATGCTGATGGAACATATAATGTTGGAAATTGCTATATTTATGGAATTGGAGTTGAAAAGGATGAAAATAAGGCATTCATTTATTATCAAAAATCTGCAGAGATGGGTAACGCTAGTGGAACATTTAATGTTGGAAATTGTTATCTTTATGGAGCTGGAGTTGAAAAGGATGAACATAAGGCATTCATTTATTATCAAAAATCTGCAGAGATGGGTTACGCCAATGGAATGTCAAAAGTTGCGGAATGTTATCGAAATGGAATTGGAATAACAAGGGATTTACATAAAGCAAAATACTGGTATCAAAGGTAAATTTTAATTTAAACTTAAGTTG
>QKWP01000014.1:256114-339549 GCA_003550325.1 Gigaspora rosea | reverse complement strand
TAATAATGAAGCACCACAATGTTACGTAAACCTTATGAAAAAATGTTGGGATAAAAATTCCGAGAAACGTTCATCAGCAAAAGATCTTTGTGAAATTTTTGATAAATGGCAAAATGATGAAAGCGTTTTATTTGAATTAAATGAATCCAAATCAATACTTGAGAATATTGAAGATTCGTACTATGAGAATATGTTCAAAAGTGGAAGCAAGTTTATCAACACGCGTGAAATTACTAAAACCTTTTCTGAAAAGGCTTTAGTCAGTAAAGGGATTGAATTCTCTATTCCTGATGATTCTTGATTTTTTTTTTTTAAAAAAAAGATTTTTCGTATGTAGATTTTTTTATTTTAAGTATTATTGGATAATTTTATTTTATTTGATTCTTAATTATAAATCCATTCCAAATTTTATTATATAAATACTATATCGGTAGCTTATAATTTAATCACAAATTAGCCTGATTTTGATTTTTTTTATAAAACATGCCACCATCTATAAGATTAAGCTTGAAATGATCGTGTGTCTATTTTTATTTATAAAACAAGGTTCTGGATATATTGTGGGTGTTTGATTTACATTATTTAGATATATAGGGTTCTGATAAGTGATGCCGACATAAGCTTTTATCGTTGTTATGTTTTAGCTTTTCTCACGTGTTAACATTGAATTTGATCTGGTGGTTGTAAGATACATTCGCTCAAAGTTAAAAAAAAAACTTTAATTTCGTAGGAGATATGAATATCAAATTTTAGGTACAACCATCAATTCCCTAAAAATTTTATGTAAATATAATTAGCTAACCACATTAAGAACGACGCTTGAGAGCACCCCAGGTCTCAAAGATTTTATGTTATTGATGATTGTAAAATCGGATGATGGTGAAATTGGGTTCTATTTTACGTATACGTATACGATTTTTAAAATTTTTTAGGTCCTCTTTTGCAACTTTTTTATTAAGTTAGGATTTATGATTAGAGTTATTAATAAAAGAGTATAGGTAAATTGTTAGGGCTTAAATTTTCACAATCGTTTGCAACATTTTATAATATTGGGAAATTTAAAAAATATTAGCTATGTTATCAAAATTTGTCAATTATTAATTAACAATTTTATTTTTAAATTTCCATTGATTGAAAAATAAGTTGGGTAATTTATACCAATGTGTTTAACACTGGGTATTATATCTTAAAAAACCTACTAGGTAATTAAAAATTGAGGATACTAAGTAAAATGTTCAGAACTAGTCAAACTAAAATTTGGATTACTGCTCTAACCATTATAATAGGGCGTTCTCAAGTAGTGCTCCTACAGACCGGACTCGAACCAGACTTTAGTCAAGTCTGAGTCTGGTCTGATTTTCGGACCGGACTCAGACTTTTATATTCAGACTTTTTAGTCAAGTCTGAGTCTGGTCTGAAGTCTGAAATTAGTAAAATTTAGAGTCTGAGTCTGGTCTGATCCCGGACCGGACCCGGACCGGACCAGACCCAGACCGGACCTAGGAGCACTATTCTCAAGTGACTTAATAAATAAATCGAATCAGTATAAAATGCAGAACAAAAGTTACTAGTATATATATAAAAATAAAAAAATCAAAATATATTTAAAAAAATATCTTAAAAATATATATAATATTTGCTTATAAAATAAAAGTTAATATGTATTTAAAAAAAATCTTAAAATATATATAACTTAAAAGTTGTATATCGAATTTTTGTCACTTCCAAATCAATATAGATTGCAATAAATTCTAAACTAACACGTTGGTTAAAGAATTCAAATTCTATTTAATAAGTAAATTTAAAAATTAACTTAATATTAAGTAATTATCAAATTATTAAACAGAAAATCAAATTCTACATCAATATGATAATTTTTAAAAATAACCAAATTTCAAGAATATTTGATTTTTATTTTGTAATGCTTTTAAAAATTTACTAGAGAATTATATTTTTATATACTATTAGAACTACTAAAGATTACTGTATTAAAATGCATTTAGCTTGCAAATTTTGAAATATTAAGGGTAGGGGGTATGTTAATTATTTTCATATGATCTTAGTATCACAATATAATTTTTGCAAAAAATAAATATATGCTATTAATAAAACTTGTTACTATTACAATTAATCTTTATTAAATTTTTGTAGTAAATGGGTTAGATTTTGTTCTTTTATAGTAGTAAAAATTTTAATAGATAAAATATTTAAAAAAATATACTTGTATATATTGTAAAGTTTTTCCAGAAAGGCTTTAAATTTTCTAGGGTTATACAAAGTTATTAATTAAATATTAAATAATATTTAAAAGAATAAAAAGTGCTACAAAAATTATATGAAAAATAATCAACATACCCTCTACTCTTAACAATCAAATTTGCTGGTTGTCCTGCATTACTTTGTACAGGGGCTACCAGAGCATTGTGGACACTTTTTTAAAATTTATATTGAGCTAAATAAACAAGTTATAAAGCCAAAAATTATACAAAATATTATTTAAAATTTAAAATTTTTAAATAAAAAAAAGTTTGCAAAATTCTATACAGTATGTTTTAAGTATTAAGGTTATATGATTTTGTATAATATTATACTAGTACAAAATTAGCAATTTTTAAAAATATTATTATGTAAATTTGTTCAGTATAATAAATTACATATAATTCTAAATTTTAAAAATTTTTAAAAATTTTAAACTAAATATTATTATTAAAGTTTTACTAAAACGCACCTATGGTGTTTTACACTATGTTACACAAAACTATTAGAATAGCCAATCAAAATTTAAGATCAGGGTAACAAAAAATTTTGTTTTTTTTGTTTATTTTTTTAAAAAACATTCATATCTCTAAATTTTGCTTATGAAACCACCTTTGGGGCTCTAATAAAAAAAATTCCTTGCTAAATTTTGTATATACTAATGCTCTAATAAAATCCCAGGTCTTACCTAACCCTAAAGTAATTAAAATTTATTTTTTGGGTTGTAAAAATTTATTTTTTTGTTTTTGTTACACAGATTTGCAAATCTAATTTACCTATAGTGGTAAAACACTATAAGTGCGTTTTATAATAATTGTTATTATTAAATATAAAAGTTAAAAAAAATTCCTTGCTAAATTTTGTATATACTAATGCTCTAATAAAATCCCAGGTCTTACCTAACCCTAAAGTAATTAAAATTTATTTTTTGGGTTGTAAAAATTTATTTTTTTGTTTTTGTTACACAGATTTGCAAATCTAATTTACCTATAGTGGTAAAACACTATAAGTGCGTTTTATAATAATTGTTATTATTAAATATAAAAGTTAAATTATTAAATTTAAAATTAACAAATTTTTAAATACAATAATTATTACTATAATTAGTAATTTTATGAATATTTTTTTACAAATACAAAATTTTTAGAATATATAATTTTTTATACTAACCAAAGTTTACTTAGCATTTAAGTTTGGTTTACTTAATAAAAAATTAAATTTTATATATACTAAAAATAAAAATGTATATTTATATTAAAACTATATTAAAAACTAGTAAATCATACTAATAAAAAAATCCAAAAATTTTTAAATTAAATTATTTTAAAAGTACTTCATAGAATTTTATAATTTTTTATATAAAAGCTTTAGATTTAATGAATATTTTATATAATTTTTAGCTTTATAACTTGTTTATTTAGCTCAATATAAATTTTTATAAAGTGTTCACAAGCTCTGGTAGCCCATGTAGTTTACTTCAAAATGGTTTAAACCATATAGATTTTTAGAATTATGAGATATAATATATAATTTAAACCAAGTTTAATATATACATTTTTTTAATTTACTTTACAGTTATGGTTTATAATTATTTATTAATGATTGGACAAATAGTACAAGAGAAATTTGTTTAATCAAGTTGTGACAAAGCCAATTCATCTCAAGTAAACCTTTTAATTAATTTTAAGATAATTTATAGTTATAAAATTTTTCTTTAGAACTTAATCCAAATTGAATAATATTCCTTCAAAGTTATGTGTTCAAGAAAATTTTACAAGCACAATTAGTGGCATTAATAGATAATATAAATCTCTGCAAATATAAAAGTAAAATTGATTCAATAACTATATTTGCAATAATAATATATTTAAATATCAAATATATTGTATTTATAAAATTCAAGTTTCAAAAAAAAAACAATCAAAAATTATCATTATAATTATGAAGTTAAACTATATGATCTTTTTGTTTATAAAAAATAAATTAGTAAAAACTCTTATATTAGTAGGTTGTATTTAGATTAACAAAATAATGACTTCAAGAATTGTCTTTATACCGTTTTTATATTCAAAAAATTTCTAGTTTTTCTGTTAAAAATTTATTATTTATATTATAAACAAAAAATTTCTTTAACTCATTATATTCTTTAATGCTAATTCATTAATGAAAAAAAGCTCACTAATTAAATTATTATATTTATTAAATAAATATATTCTTTGTATAAATAAATTATTAAGTTGTAAATAATTCTATAAACTCTTTACTTCATAAAAATATTTTAATTGTTAAAAAAAAATCAAGATTATAAAAATAAATAATTATTAATTTTATGCCAATTGCAATTTTATTAATGACATTATATCAATTAATAGTTGACATAAGTTAAGAAAGTGAACATATATACATAAACATATAGCTACTAACTAAATTATTTTAATATTTTTAATTGAATATGTGCTAAATGGATTTGGAATCACCTTTAAGCTAATTTGAAATTTTTTACTGATTCAAATAAATTTAAAATTTTGTTTTAATATAAATGTATTTAGAATTAACTTATATTTATTCAAATAACCAAGATTCTATTCTAATGTACAACATATATATTATATATCTATAAAATAAAAAATTAAATATGCCAGCAATATTTTAGAAATATCTTAAAAAATTTTTGTAAATATCATTGAAAAATGTATTTATATTAATATGGTTCTTGATAATGCATATCAAGTATTAGAAAGTTCTCAAGAAGATTTGCTTAATTAGTTATTTTCTTAAATTTATAAGATCAATTAATAATTTAGATTTAAATAACAAAAGCAGATTTTATAAATTTTATAACTACTTTTAAACGATTCATAAAGTGTAATAATTTCTTTAAGTCTGCTACTTTGTCTAGAAGAATAAAAGGTTCAATTTATCAGTTAAATAAATATTATTGTAATAATACTGTATAGAAATCTCTTAATATTTTAAAAATATATATATATATACATATATACATACTATATATCAGAATCCTATATATTTTAGCTTTTTTAATTATTCATTGTTAATATTATTTTCAGCTAAGACTTCCTGTAAATCAAAAAGCCCTAGCTATATTGCTATTTACTAATTATGTTAATAATAGTTATTGCCTTGTTAATATACATTAATATTCTAACAATATATCTTTAAGTATTCTATTTAAATTATTTTTTATTATCTTTTTATCTTTTATAAAAACATTTTTGGCTATTTTTGCAAAACTAATTTGAAAATTTTTAAATTTTAAACTGTATATTATATTACATTGCTAAATATTATTTAGTTTTTCTTTTATTCAAAAACTGGGTTTCTTTTGCTCTTTATAGTTTTCATTATCTACTTTACTACTAGTACTATAAACAAAAGAAAAATAAAAATAAATAAATTTCTTTATATTACTTTATACAATAGTAATTATTAATATATATATATATACCAATTAAATATATTACAACCTGGACTAATATTGAATTTACAAATAGATCACCTAACAACCTGTTAATTATTTGTCTTTTGTATGAATTCTCATTAAAATCAGGACTTAGCAAAGAATTGTAGATACAAATAAAGCAAATTAAGTTACAAAATAATTAACAAAAATGTAATATTAATAAACATATACTAATTTTTATTCAAAAAAATTACTCTACAATATCTGATATATTTGTTAAATCCATTGCAAATTCCAATATTTATCCAAATCAAATTTTATAGTGAGATCAAAAATAGGCTCATAAATAATTTTTATTATACTATAGTTAGCCCTGACCCATAATCATACCCTTGAACTAAAAAAAGGTGATTATAATAAAATTGTACCTATAGAAAGATTAAATTAAATATTTTTAATAAATTGGGATCTAATAAAATATAATTTTTATAAATTGTAATTATAGCTAGTATAATTATAGCCAGGTGTGACTGTATTTAAATTTTTTTATTATTGATATTGCTTGATCATATTTTTTCAATAAATTTTTAATACAATGTCTGTATAATTTTTGATTCAGACATCTTTTTAGTACTAAAATATAAGAAAAAATTCATAGTCCAACATATTTATATCTAACCAAGTTTGTTTAATAACACTGAAAAGCTTTTCTAACTGAATTAATTGGCTTCTTTCTGTTAAAAAAAAACAATGTAATATTTAGATATCAGAGTTACTAGACATATTAATCTTTGAAAAATACTTTGATAAAAAAAGAAACATATAATTGAATTATAAATTAAATAGAATATTTAAAAATCTGCAAAAGTTTTTTTTTATCTTTGTAATAGCTTTTTAATATTTTTTTTTGATGATGCTTTTTATTTTTTCCAACTATCAAAATATAAATTTGTTCTTATCTGGTTCTAATAGTAGTTAAATTATTAAAATTAGCCCAGTGGATTCTAAGATACTTAGAATCTAAGAAGAGAATATAAGGGCCTGCAAATTCACTATTATGCAAACTATTTATTTTATTTTACATATGTTTTGAAAAGCTTTATTATAGTAAAAAATTTTACTAAGAAAGTAATAAATCTCATTTTAAAAAACTAATATTTTTTTGAACAAAGAACATGTTTACTTAAAAGCTCAAAGTTAATTGTAATAATAAAATTCTGCGCAAATCATGATATTTCGTTTGATAGCTTTTCTAATTTAATATTTGTTTTTTTTATATACATTTTGAAAGGTTTTTTATCATAGTAAAAATTTTTACTAAAAAAAAATAATAAAATACATCTTAAAAAACTAGTATTTTTTTGAGCCAAAAAATAACTTTGCTTAAGATCCCAAAGTCAATTCCAAAAATAAAATTCTTACAAATCACAATTTTTTACTTGATAGTATTTTTCTATAGTGAATTTGCTGATTCTTATGTTTTCTTCTTTGATTCCAGGTATCTTGGGATCCACTGGGCCAATTTTGATAATTTAACTACTATTAGCCATACAAATAAAATTAATTGGTTTTTATAACATCTTAAAAGCCAAAAGCATCTGGTACCCATATGTTATTGTTACAATATAAAAAATGTTATAAAATTTTTTAAATACTTAAACTCTTTATATATAGTACTCTGTAGTATAGTAATCTTAAAAACTATATATATTAGACAATTGCTAATTATAACTAGTGATAAAATTACCTATTATTGTATAACATATATAAATTATATTCATATAGTATAAAACGATTATATAAATTTGATTATATATTTATACAGAGAGACCTCTTTAAATGCACACTCTATAAGTGCACTCCCTTTTTATATACACCCTTTAGCATGGTCCCAAGCTTGGGACTTAGACCCTAAATGCACCCTCCATATCTTGCACATGCAAGACTCATACAAGTATATGTTTGGCCCAATATATGTAAGTTATTTCTTTAAATGCACTTGATGTAATTTATAATATAAAATATTTGCTAATTATCGAGTAAATCTTGTCATACAAAAATTACACGATCTATATTACTATATATATTTATATAGCTTATATCGATATGTATATTCTTTATACTATATTTTATATCGATATATTTTTATACTATTAAATAAAAAATAGCTATACAGATATGTTATAGCATAATTAATTGATTTTTTAATATAATTCTTTATGTGCACACCCTCTATAAATGCACATTTGGGCTCAGTTCTAAGGGGTGCATTTAGAGAGGTCTCGCTGTAGTACTAATACATAAAGCTTAAAACTGAATTATTTTCTTATATTAAAACTATCATAACTAATTTAATATAAGAAAATAGAACAGTATTTAAACTCTAAATATCTGATACGTACTTATGCTAAAAAATTTTTTTGTTAGCCAATCAGAAGTCAAAAAAGAACTATATATCCAGTACTGTATGCTAAAATTTTTCAGATATTATATAAATATCATATTACTAATGCATACTATATTCAAGAATTAAAATCATTATTATTACAAAAATTTTTTTATCTAAAACTCCTAACCTTAACTGCTAACCAAAGAAAATCAACTTAAATTAGTACTCACTCTTATCTTAACTATTAAAGGGGAATACACATATAAGGGTTCATAATTTACTGAATAACTAAATTTATATGAACATTGTTAGTAGAAATAAGGCTTTGAGCTTTCAAGTTTATTATTAAAGAGTTGGTTTTGCCAAATGGCTTTTTGTTTTGTAGTCTGAATTTTTCTTTAAAGAGATAGAAAAAGCTTTAAACCATATTGCTATTAATTTACTAACTATATTAGTTGTGTCTAAAATAGTTGTGTCTAAAATAGTTTGGGCATTTGGAGGCTAGCTAGCTATTCTAGGCATTATACTGTATATAGGCAGAGACCAGTTCTAAATATTGGGCAGAACTTCAATAGTTAGTTCTTGTAGCTCTTTCAAATTCTTAAAGTGAGTCTTTGGTTCTATTGCTATAATAAAAGTCAAGTTTAGTAAAGGATTTGTTACTACCTTACCTTAGAGCAGAAGCTAAGGTAGGTATAGCCTAATTGGTGGCATCCAAAATATTATTAGCCATATTATCTTATGGATCTAGTTCTTTGGAGTTTAGGGTTTGTTCTAATTCTGTTTTTGAAAATACTTACTGTACTTTTTCTTGTAGGTCTATTTCTTCTTGTAGTGCTACTTCTTCTATAGGGGTTAATTTTGGATATACTTTAATTACTTGATTTTAGCAAATGCTAGTTGGGAAAAAAGTTTGATATTTAGAGGAAGTTAGATTAGTTTGAGGATAGAGTTTGTTTACAATAGGCAGTTGAGAGTAATTAGAGATTGAATATTACATTAGAAAGGATTATTATATCAGAAAAGTTGAGCTATTTGATTAGAAGGTAGTATTTTAGTAAAAGGTAAGAAGAGTTGGGATTTGAGAAGGAAATTGGGTTTGAGAAGTGTTTTTGTCATAGGAAGGTAAGAAAGAAGTGTTAGAAGTTCCAAGTTCCAACTAGGTTATTTAAATCCTCTGGCCCTAGAGTATTTATAAGTCAAGAGATAGAAGTAATACTAAATTCAAGGTCTTCATGTAATATTGGTTAAATAAGATAGGTAAAAGGTTTCAAAAGGTATCAGCTATTCATGTTTGTAGTAGAGGGGTAGAATGGGTAGGGTTTCAATGTAAAGATCAAATGCATTTCCTTCAAAATCAGATGGTAAGGTTGGAGCAAGAGTATATGGGATATAAGTGCGAAGAAGGGCAGCAATAATTTCTACTAGGATTATTATGTGACAGCTAAAAACAATATCTCTAACAGTGGCTCTGGCAATATTGAAGTCTCGGTACAGTGGGACATAATTTATATAAAACAGTTACATTGACACTGCAACCATGAAGACCAATTTTCTCTAATACAAGGTTTACACTGCTACTACAACTGCGAAACTTAATTTTTCACAAAAGGTCTTTGCACTATTACTGCTACTGTGGGTCTAATTTTTTACTAACTTAAGGTTCTTGCATTGTTAATGTCGTCATGGAGTCTATACATTCATGGTATTTTGCATACCATATATGAAATCAGTAATATTCTTGCAAAGGCATATTTGCTAATGCTTTTCTCCTCTGTTTTTTTTTTTGCACATCAAAGCACATTCCTTTTTTCCTGATCCAAAATCTGTCTTGATATTTGTCCTTAATTTCATTTTATTTTTTGATTATTTTAACCGTCACATAATTGCTTGCCCCAATATATTACAACTGGTCATATGATGCAAAAGAGAATCAGCCCGATGTACTTTCTCTTTCTTTCTTTTTGTGAAGTGCATATACCAATAAGTTTTTTCCTCTTGATCCAAATTATTACCAGGAGATTCAAAGAGTCATCATGGCGTTCTTACAAAGTACATCTTAAGATGCTTTTCCTTTTTTCGAACCAAGTTTAATTTTGGAATGATGCAACAAAAGAAATCAGCTCGATAATTTTTTCTTTCTTTTTTTTTGTAATTTGCAGTGTTTTCCCAAAACTATTTCCAGAAGAATCAAAGAGCTGTCGTTGCTTTGTTGTAAAGTGCATCTTAAAATGTTTCTGACCAAGTTTATTTCTGTGAAAGACTTCAGAAGTCACCTGTGTTCAAGTAAGTATGGTTAATGTTCTTGCAAGATGTATCTGCATCAGAATAATGTTTTACAATGTGTAATTTCTTTTTTTTTTTTAACGTCTTCTATTCAAGGTTATTACAGAGGAGAGTTGAAATTTCGCTGTGGAGCTCTCGAAAGTGCATCTGAAGATGCTTTTCTTCTTCAGATCCAAGATTAATACATTCAAATCCATTTGCCACATCATCTGGAATATCTATGCTGCTTCGATAGCATCATCCGCAACTATTTTGTTTGAATGTACTGTATTTGCCGATTTCAAAATAAATCAAATGTTTTTACCCGTCTTTGACAATGCCAGTGCGACGAACATAGAATATCTCTTTATTTTGAAGGCTTGGAAATTTCTTTTGGCTTTGTAAGAAAAATGACAATGAAAAGAAAAACTGGCTTGTTCTTGAAACGTGCTGGACATAATATCAAGCAGAAAATTCAAACGACATTAACAACAGATCATCAGGTTATTCAAATTTCGAGTACTGTGGCCCATTTGCCACACGGAAAGTCCAGTTCTCGCAATAATGTACAACCTTGTGACTCCGTTCACAAGCGGAGTCAGGTTAAAATTTGTGTAACTAAGGTTATAAAGTAAAATTGCCCGACATTTTTATTAATGCTCCATGATAGGCTAAAATAATTGTTTCTTGCATTTGCAACGGAAAATAACGTTATGTACCTGGGCGTATTAAGATTAAATTTTATGTTATTAGCCATATTGTTTTAATCAACGTCAGAGAAAAATTTTTGGATCAATATATCATTGGAGAGATGAAATTATTTTTTGCATTTCAAAAAATAAAATGAAATAAAATAAAATAAATAAATAAAAAAAATATGCAGAACTCGGTAAAATTTGACTCAGAAGATCTGCTCATATGGCTTAATGTGTAATCTTAGGTCCACAAAAAAGACCCGATATTTTCAGGCATTCCCAAGCAACTCTTTTAATGACTAGATATGACTAGATGATCAGGCAGGCCAATCTCCTTATTAAGGCTATTAAAAGGAAGATGCTTGAGAAAGGCATTAACGGGCATGAAAATTATATTTCACGAAGAATACTCGAATTGAAATTGTATTGAGTGTTTTTTTTTTTTTTTTTTTACTACTTCAGTTAACATTAGAGCTTTTTTTATCACCGAATATATATCGATATAATGAGGTAACCATTGAAATGATAATACTTCAATAATAATTAACAAAAAAGGTCATAATTATCATTTTAACTTACAAGCGGATTCGCCATCCAATTTCACCCAATAATTGGATATAACAGGCAATATAATAATCTACCATTCAATAGCTAATTATTAATTAATATATTAGTTAAATTACTCTTTTTTTAATGAAAATAATGTCTAAGGATTATTCACTCAATATGTACTAATAAGGACATATGGACAGCCCCGTTTGTCACATATGCGGGTTTTCGACCGGAGCTAAATCCGGATTCAAACCAAAATTTAAGGCTTTGAAAAACCCGCTTCTGATAACAGGCACCTGTGAGATACGTAGTCCCGCATTTATTTAGCGAGTAACATAAACTACTAAAAAAGATAAAAACCAATCGGAGAGCATAAATTTTGGCTATGCTGATCAGTTCAACATAAATCCGAAAAAAGGAAAAAAAACGAAAATTCTCGGAAACTAATGCTTAATCGACCTTTGGCACTAATTGAAAATGCTGAAGCAAGCTTACTTGGTGTCTCAGGGAAAGACATCTGGAATAAAAAAATATGTAAGACAATATTTTACATATGAGTCATCAATCCATTGCCGTAACATCTAATACCAGTGCCATAGCACTAAAATACTATCTTACGCGCTTAGTTTATTTACAGAACTTAATTTCCTAGGCGAGTTTTAATCGTAACTCAATGCACGAATTCAGGTGGTACTTTTCATGAGATAGCTACTTCATTCCCATTACGTAAAAATAATTTTTTTGTAGGACTCTATTTCTAGAGAAACTCAGTAAATTAAATAGGTTATTTAATAATTATAGTTGAATTCTCAATTATTTTCTAAGTTTACTAATGATTAATTTTGACATTTTTGCTTGGGTGATTACTAATATGGATTTGTCCGTTATATCAAAATCAGAGGTAAACACAAGTTACAAATCAAAAAAAAAAATGTCAAGAATTTATAAAAGATAATGGATAAAAACAAAATTGCAAAAAGATATTTAACAAATTCGTAATAACTTTGGGAAGTTTCAAGAACAGTTAACTCAGTGATGCCCGTGATAATCACATTATTAAAACGTTAGGGTTAGTGTTAGGCTGATTTATTAGTGCTAGTAAACAAATGACGTATTGCATGATTTCATGTATCGCTGCTATACTGAATTAACTGTACTTGAAGCTCTCACAATTTTTAATCTTAACAGCATCTCAAGAAACAGAATTTATTCTGAATTTATTTATTTGCTGATTTTTTATTTCACCATTTCACCAATTTCATCAATACGCAAATTCAGCAGGTGATTTGTGAAATGCTGTATTTCACCATTCTAATTTAGTTTCACTAAAACCTTTATTTATAACATCTCTAACTTTATGTATGCACGTTTAATGAATAATCTAGTCATGGCAAAAAAGTTCAGATTATGTTACAACCGATAAAATTCTTAGTTAGCATGATACGCAAGAATATCTACTTCAGCAGGAATTAATGCACTAAGTAATGATGAAATTATCAATCCGCTTGGAATTACAATCAATGTAATTGTTCTTAGATAAACAATGAATAACTCTCCATCTCTAGATTTCATTATACATATCTTATTAATTATAAAATATTATACTGTATAATCATACAAAGCAATAGTACAACATCACAAGTTTTTTTTATAAAATTTATGTATCTCTATAAAGTTACATAATTTTTTATGCAGATTTACAAAATGTAGCTTATGTAGTTAAACTTTTATATATTACCGGTATTCGATTTAATACTAATTTATATTTTATTTATTATTTATGTATATATAAAATTTATGCAAATTTTATTTATTACTATATAAAAATGACTTAGTTTTACTCAAAAATGGCTAAGATATCATTGTTCGGTATACTAAGTAAAATGTTAAGCGTGCTAGGAAACTCTCAACAACCCCTAATTTGAACTTTAAATCCTAGCTTTAACATTTAACTTAAAAAAATAGTTGTAATTTTACATAATTCTGTTAGAAATCTATGTAAATCTATATAATTTTGCATCAAAATAACTTTTTGATAAAAATATACATGCCCTTTTTTCTTTCCTTTTACAATAAAAGATTAGAAATAAATATAGTTATTCCATTTTTAGTTGTTCAGTTTACATGAGATCTTTCATTATTTTAATATATAATCAGCATTGGAATGTTTGTAATTACGATTATATAAATGCAATTTTATGAAATACACATAATTTGATGGTTGGAAAATTCTAATTTGAATTTCCCAGTTAGAAATAGATCAGTAAAGCCAGTTCTCGTCTCATTTTGGGAGATTCACTGAATATTGTAATATGTTGATTGTCCTTCTTATATTATGGCTATAATTTTTCGAATTAATGTTGGGTTTTTCTGTTAATTTCAAAGATATCACTTGAATATAGTACATTAAGATTAGAAATCTACTGTATTTTATAAATTACAAACAAAAATCAAATCCTAATTTCCTACCGCAGTTCTTGACCTCCATATGAAATGAGCATGAGATTCGTCAATGCTTCGCAAAAGTTTATAAGAAAAAGGACTACGAACATCCTCTTCTATGTTTTGCGTGATTATGCTCTGTAAATCGTAGCATTTTAACCTCTCCTCGATTATCTAACTGGATTAGTTGCTTCTTCATGAAAGTTTTCCCATGAACAATATAATTTATAATGAATCGTTAGAATAATCATTGTCACAGCTAATTCTGGAACACGGTGTACTTGTAATTAATTTCACTAGCTTGATTATACAACCAGCTGGAGTGTCTTTTAAGTATTTCCACCTTAACGAACGACTTATAGGACGATAACTGCAAACCACACAGTTTATTGAAAAGATGTTTGTTACCAAAGTTAAACCTGTATATGTTTTATGAATGAATATCGTCGCTTTAAATACAAGATTATCTATCATCCGGATATTAGTTTACAAGGTTACACGAATAGACTATTAAACTTTTACCTGTGGTGGATTAAAATGAAATCAGATTATGTAAAATGAAATCAGATTAAAATACAGTAATATTTACGATAATATAAAAAAAATTGACAAGCCACAGAAAAATACCATTTTTGGAGAACATTTTTTAGGGTTTAGGGGTTAAGGATAGTAGTTAGTTTTTAGTGTAGAGTTTATATTAAACAAGTATAAGCGGGTTAAATAGAAACCGCGACATTAACTAATTCCCTGCAAATCCGAATCACGTCATTCATGCAGCACAGCCACGTTACACGAACCCTGATAAAATCCACCACGACAATGTTTTTTGTTATTGAACTAATGTGAATAAAACAAATTAGTAACTGTAAACATTAGAATTACTAAATCAACACAAATAAAACTATTATACAAACCTATAAATTAACACGATAAGAATTGAAGAAAGCAATTCGTCAAATTGGTAGAATTTGACCTTTATCCAAAACCCAATAAATTAAACCCTTATTCAGAAATTTAGATTTATAATTATATAAATCTGATACGTAATAAATGACCTTGCATTTAAAAATTCAAATATATTAAGATAATGTAGAAATTGAATTTAAAAAAATGCCAAATTCTTCAAATTCGCCAAATTGAGTAGTCTAAATACAAAATAATGCAAGAAATTGGTAGCTAAATACATCAATCTATGATTGTTATAGACTGGATCAATGCAAATAATAAATAAATTTAGGTTTCGATTCCTCCATCCCATAATTCATATACCAGTAAATGTCTATTACGTAGTAGATCGTCATAATAACAACTTTTGTTCATGCACATCTGTAGATTCTGGTGAAATGTGGTGAAATATGGTGACCAGTTAACTATTAGTTGAATAGTTGATGTAATAGCGTACAGATGATACTGATATACAAAAATACGCATTGTCGATCAAATCACACCACCCCACTACCCATTAAAATAAATGATGGCTGTTTGCATAGATGTGCGTATTAATGCTGGTGAAATTAATTAACTACTCTAAACCGTAGTTAACTGTAACTACTCGAACCATAGATATGATAGTTAACTGTAAAAACTATAGTTAACTATAGTTAGCTATTAAAACCATACTGATAAATTATTTAGTCTATACAAACTATTGAATTTAAGTTATGAGAATTGATATCATATCATCAAATCGATAAATCTGTAGTTTACAATTAGGGATGCTAAATAGTTAGGATGGAACTATATTAACTCAGCTCAGTCATCAAAATCGACATAGCTAGTTAGACTGAGTTAGTCTTTAATTAGGGTAGCTGCGCGACGCAGTCGCGCTAACGTACTAAGTATGATACTACAGATCGTTTTTAATTATTGCAGTTGATGCTGACTTGAGGCCATTATAAAATAAGTATGACTATATGAAATTCTAGTTTGGTAGGAATAATGATTTTTTTTATTAATTCATTTTAAGAAAGTCTAATCATGTAGACGATCAAAAATGTTACGGGTAACTACTATTATAAATTTTGAATGATCTAAAATGTCGCAATGCGTTAAACGGACGAACTATAAATTTGAAGGCACAATTTTCAAATTTTATAATCATTTTTGCATCATATTGCATAATCGACTCACTTATGACGTTACAGTATATGTAAAAATGTTGACTCCTTCCAAAAATGAACAAATGAAAACCATTACTTCTACTAAAAAAGGATTCTGCGAAAATCAGCATAGGCCACGCCCAAAAACATTAATCCCTCACACATTTCATGGTGATCGTACTGGTATATTGTAATTGTGAATAAATGGAATAATGATTTTCAAAAATCAACGTAGTGCATCTAAAAAGATGAACGGAACCATCCCTCTCACATTTCATGTGATCGTACTGGTATTATGAATCATTTTTTAATAAAAGTAAACCGATTTTACTTTAAATGGCAAGTCATTGATCGTAATAATGAAGTATTACAAATGACTTCAGATTATCATTTCATGATTGGCTTACATGTGACGCGCAGCGGCACATGTAAGCCAATCATTTACTAAAGAAGAACGAATTTTTGCAATATAATCATCTTATGACCAATTTACGATAAGTTTTATACATGAAAATTGTTGGGTTTGGTTAGAGTGGAAGTTAATACATGATCTACATGCTGCATAAACTCCTAACTAAATTCACTTCGCTTTAACCTCCCTCTAAATAAAACAGGTAATGATCATGAGAAAAAATGTACGCCATTACTTCTACTAAAAAAGGATTCTGCGAAAATCAGGCCCAAAAACATTTATTAAACCATCCCTCACACGTGATTGTGTGGCATAGTTTAGTAGGTAGAGCGGGGCCCTCATCAAGTTCTATGAGTTACTAGTGCGATCGTCCGTTATTGAGGGATCTCCCGTTCAATTCCAGCAAACCGACTAAGTATGATTTCATTTCATGGTAATTGTGAATAAATGAAAAATCCTTTTTGGTTGGAATAATGATTTTCAAAAATCAACGTAGTGCATCTAAAAAGTTGAACGGAACCCTCTCACATTACATGTGATCGTACTGGTATTATGAATCATTTTTTAATAAAAAGTAAACCGATTTTACTTTAAATGGCAGCCATTGATCGTAATAATGAAGTATTACAAATGACTTCAGATTAGATTGGCTTACATGTGACGCGCAGCGGCACATGTAAGCCAATCATTAACTAAAAGAACGAATTTTTGCAATATAATCATCTTATGACCAATTTACGATAAGTTTTTTATGCATGAAAATTGTTGGGTTTGGTTAGAGTGGAAGTTAATACATGATCTACATGCTGAATAAACTCCTAACTAAATTTCACTTCGCTTTAACCTCCCTCTAAATAAAACAGGTAATGATCATGAGAAAAAATGTACACCAATCAGCTTTAAGATTTTGCCTTCGATTTAGATGCCAGTAAAACCATACACTTACGTTCCTGGTATAACCGTTTACATGAATTTTACTACTAGTTTAACCTTGTTTCTGCAGTTAACTGTCAGTTTGTAACCGATATAGCTCGTTTTTAAACAGTTAACATCCTACATACAATCCGTATGCATGTTACTCAAATATGGATTATCTGTTCAAATTTGCCGATAATATAGTCAACCTGTAAGGATACGATTTGAATAGTTCACACCACTAGACATCATTTTTAATTATGGGAAAAGAATTTCGCATGTCAAATCAATTCAATAAACCAAAGCGAATAATTTAATGTAAGTCTTGTAAATGAATTTATAATTATGGTTAAATTAATTCACATAAAATGAAATTAAATAATAGAATTGAAATCATTTTATTTTCATATTTTAAATCCGGATTTAATCGGCTTTGATATATAAAAAATAAAACAGGCTACAAAATTATGAATTTGAATAATTGCTTATTTTTAAACATTAAATTAATAATAATTATAAAAACTTAAATATTAAAATGAAATTAAAGATAAAATAGATTATATCAGATTATCAATACCATCCGTTTCTACAATTTTGATCGGTCGTTTATAACCAGTAAAACACTTGCAAACATTCAAGCTGATACAAACTCTTCCAACATGCATATCGGTTAGTTTTGAGAGAGCCAACGATATGTTTACATAAAAAATAATCTGATTTATAAAATACAGTAAAAAAAAATATAAATATACATGTTTTTGTAAAACCTATTTTCATAGATATAGTAATAATATTCATAAAAAATAAGTCAAAATATAAAAATATTCATTCATTAGACAATTGTACTGTAGGGACAATCCTTTCAATGTCTGTAAGTATAGGAATCGGCAATATGATTTTAGTCGGCTAAATCAACTAAAACATAGTAATTTACATATAAATTTTTTTAGTTGCCTAATTCGATTCATATCTCTAAACGTCTGCAATTTCTTCTTTCACGTGAACTCTATGAGCAGTTAAATTGGAAAGTGCATCATTGATTTCGAGCAATATTTCAGCATGTTCGACGTATTTCGGTACGGCTTTTCCTTTAAATTTTCCATCCGAATTTGCACTTATTTCTATATTTAAATGGGAAAGTACTGATCGCCATACAAATCTCCAATTAGCGGTAGGATTATCCTGATTATTATATTCTGTAAGCAAAGATTTTAATTTATTTTCAAAATTTTTAGCGTGTTCCTTTGATTTCTGGTCAATTAGATATTTAATAAAATATGTTAAAGCGCCAATCAATGATTCAACAGTTGTGGTGATAGCAATAACATTCTTATAACTGGGAGGTTGAAAATTATTTAAATTATCTATTTTAAAACTATTCATATAATAATCAGAAAGGCTGGCTTGGTAAACCGCATAAGCAATTACAATTATTAAAATAGCCAATATGCCGCAAATCCAATACAATCTTGTCTTCACTTTTTCACTCATAAGCGAATGTTTCTCGATGTGAAGATTGATTTCATCAAGTCTTTTGTTGAATTCTTCGCGAGTTAAAAAGCCATAAAGATCAAGGCACCATTCTGCTATGAATTTTTTGTCAGGGTTAAAATCCCAAATAGCGCCTTTTAATTCTGCAAGAGGGATTATTAATTTTTTCATTTTGTGTCAATTATTATTGAAGTTTATGCAATATATTATGACTGATGAAATCAAAAATAGTTGCCATATTTATAATAGCATGCTGTCGCGATTTGTAGGTGATATTCAAGGATTATTAACTTAATATGAAAGTGCATTTATTCAAGATCTGCTGATATGAATATAAATGTATAAATGCTTATCAAATTCATGTATTTAAAAGGGCTAAAGAGCTTAATAAAGAAGATGACGACAAAAGATATTTGAAGAAAGATAGAAGTAGAAAATAATTATTGTATATTAATATTGTTCTATTTCATTCCTTTACTGATATCCTCCACAAGCTTTTAACATTTATTTATCACTAGTTAACAGTCAGGACTACCGGTAAATTGTGTAAATAGGCGTATCACATTACAACTAAGATGGTAACAATGGACATATTTTAAAAAAGCATAACAAAAAAAGTTAGGCAGCTCATTAATAAAGGATGAATATGGTTCAAAAAATCGTACGTACGTATATGGCTTTATTTATGACACATTTGCAGTACAAATTTGTCCAACATTTTATGTTTTTAATCTTCCTTAATTTTTTTATTTGATTTTTTTTAGGTTTATAAGCATGTACACACTATGTACACCCACCCGATCAACAAATCAAATCAATCAAATAGTAGGATCAGTTGTAACATGAAATCGAAAAAAATTTTGATTTTTTAAAAAATCGCTTTAAGCTTATAATTTGGCTTACGAAACCGCCCTTCTACTCTAACAAAAAAAACATTATATCGAGAGTATGTAATATCAGGAGTCACTGTATACCTAATACATATTTTATTATCTATAATACAATTTCAACGTCAACTCATCAACCCGTAAATCTTTCTTATAAGTCATTTCAGTGTCAGCTCAGATCATCAATCCGTTGATCATTCTTTATACAATCCGTTGATCATTCTTTATAAGCATTTCTCCGTCGACTTATCTCCCCGTGTATCATTTCTTTATTATCATGTTCCACTTCACGTCCACTTATTCGCGCGGTAATACAAACTCCTGAAGAGGAAATAGCCAATCGGAGAGTGCAAATTTTGACTATTCTGGATCAGCACGACAAAGAATCCGAACACGTGTAAAAGAAGAAAAAACGAAAATACTCAAAAATTGATGTTTAATCGATCTTGTTACGCAAATTAAAAATAACAGGAATGGAATTTTACATATAGTAATCATCGATCTAATCCTATAGTTAAAGCTCTACCCCTAAACTTTTATCTCACGCACTTCAGTTTATTTACAAAATTTGATTTCCTTTTTTGGTACGCAAATTAAAAATATCAGGAGTGGAATTTTACAATAGTAAGCGTTTATCTAATCCTATAGACTCTAACGTTAAGGCTCTAACCCTAAATTTTTATCTCACGCACTTCGGTTTATTTACAAAATTTGATTTTATTTTTTGGGGTTTTCTTTTATAAGTTATTCCCAACCAATAGATCTTTCTTTTATAAGTCATTTCACTGTCAACTTAGATCATCAATCCGGTGAACTTTCTTTATAAGCATTTCTCCGTCGACTTATCTCCCGTGTATTGTTTCTTTATTTGTCATGTTTCGCTTCACGTCCACAATCGGAGAGTGCAAATTTTGACCATTCCGGATCAACGCAACAAAGAATCCGAACACATGTGAAAGAAAAAAAAAATCGAAAATACTCAAAAACTGATGTTTAATCGATCTTATTACGCTAATTAAAAATAATAGGAATGGAATTTTACATATAGTAACGTCGATCTAATCCTATAGACTCTAACGTTAAGATTCTGACCCTAAAGTTTTATCTCACGCATATTTACAAAATTTGATTTCCTTTTTTGGGGGATGGCTAAAGCCATGTACCCACGTGACTTTTTGAAATTTTAGTTAAAATTCGTATCAGAGTCTGTTTAGCATTAGGGTCGGGTTAGGGTTAGGACCAATATAGATAAAATTACCTTCCCGACATTTTTTATTAATGGCCCAAGTTAGGTTTAGAATGCCATTTTTATGTTCTTGCATTTTTTTTTGTTTTTTGACTTCTTCGGGCTGATCCGTGTAAACAAAATTTCGCGACTCCGTTTGGTTGATTTACACGAAAATGTCACGTGGGTACATGGCTTTAGACAACGAGCTTCCTTATCCTGTACCCGGGGTAGAGGCTTTTATTCTATGCCCGGGGGATATAAATTTTTATCCTGTACTGCTTAAATCCGATTGGTCCAAATATTAAAAAATTTAAATTTTTTGAAGTCTTTTTTATTATAGATAATTTATTAAAAAAAAATATAAAGTAACAAAAAAAAAACAAAAAAAAAAAGATAAAAAGTATAGCAAGACAAAGGCCAAAAAAAACCACCAAAAAACATCAAATGACAATGAAAGCACCAACGCGATAACCAAAGACACCAAATGACAACCAATAGCACCACAAAATTATGACAAAAAACACTACCAAATGATGCCGAAAAACGCCACCAAACGATGACTAAAAGACCACCAAAAGCAACACCAAACTACGACAAAAAGCACTATTAAACAATGATGAAAAGACCACCAAACGACAACCAAAAAGCCACCAAATGACGACCAAAAGTACACCAAACGACGATGAAAGCACCACAAAAGAGTGATGAAAAGCACCACATGAACGACGATGAAAGCACCAAAAAAAACCGACAGCAAAACACCACACAACGACGACTAAAAGCACCAAAAAAAAAAACGGCAGCAAAAACACCACAGAACAACGATGAAAGCACCAAAAAAAATGATGGCAAAAACACCACACAATGATGACGAAAGCACAAAAAAAAATGATGGCAAAAACACCACACAATGACAACGAAAGCATAAAAAAAAATGATGGCAAAAACACTATGAAAGCACCAAAAAAAACGACAACGAAAGCACTAACAAAAAAGCACGATTCTATGTTGATCGGTTTAATTTTATATAAATATAGTCACAAGATTGCCACAGGTTAAGACCCTGTACCCCAGGGTATAGGTTAAGTTTCTCCTTAGACGACCCCCTTGTTTGGTTTGTATTGTGAACCCCATAATTTGACTCACGTGACTGCGCCTTGTGATCACCAAAATCACAGGACTAAATTCGCATTTATCACATTTGTTGCATTTATTAGATTTATGTGATTTATTAGATTGGGAAAATAAATTTGCCGCACCTGCGACATGTCACACCCGCGACATGTTGCACCCTGGTTCGGCCAATCAAATCGCACGATTTTATAGGCAAAAATTTTTTTTTAAAAATTAAAAATTTTATATAATAAAGTATATAAAATAACATGGCATATAATGCAAAATTGTATTCTGAACAACTTTTTCTAAGTCATAAAGATAGATTGTCTTAGTAAAAAAACGGTTTATAAGAAAAATCAAAAATTTCCAAAGTTAGCACATATAAAACTTTTTTTTTACTAAAACAATCTACTTAGAAAAAGTTGTTTAGCATAAAATTTTACATATAAATCTTAAATGAAAGATAGATTTATATTGGAAAAAAAAAGTTTTATATGTGCTAATGTTCAAAATTTTTGATTTTTCTTATAAAACGTTTTTTTACTAAGATAATCTATCTTTATGACTTAGAAAATGTTGTTCAGAATAAAATTTTTGATATTGCTTATTTATTTTTACATTTTACTAGTAAAATTTTGAATTTTTAAAACTTAAAATTTTTTTGTCTACAAAATCGTGCGATTTGATTGGCCGAATCAGGGGTGCGACATGTCGCGAGTGCGACAAATTTCTATTTCCTATTAGATTTATCAGATTTATGCTATTTATAAGATTTATCAGATTTATGCAATTTATTAGATTTATCAGATTTATACGATTTATACGATTTATGTGATTATTAGATTTCTTGAACAAATTGAATTTAGTTGTAATACTATCATTTATTATAAATAAAGGCCTCGCGCCCTTGAGGAAATACATCCTTTGTGATAATAAATAATTCATTTGCTTATTACCCTATACATTTTTTATATTAATAAATAAACTCGCTCTAATCTACTACTTAAGTGGCATAAATAGTACAATTTTTGTTCGCTTTACTTGTTCACGTGATAATACCGTTATGCTACTGGTTGATTTCTCAACGTACTGAGAATGCCGTGATTATTTTGTTCAACTCTCCTAATGTACCGTGGATAGTTGAGATAGATTGCTTACCTAGTCTTGGTCCCAAGAGGTGGATCTCAAGCCGAGCTTTTGAGTATAAGTGTTAGTGTATTTGTGTGAAAGACAAGTATATAATTAAGAAGGAAGAAGTCTTACTTATGGTCTTAAAACTCCCACTCTCCAAATCTAACTGCCTTTTTCGACTAAGCCCGATTGTAGGCTAATTGATTGTTGATCCCCATTGCACAATATGATTGTCTACATCGGAAGGCCGATAGGCACCTGACATTTTGGTTTAACTGTGAGATTCAATATTGTGAAGGATTTTAAGTAAACATCCCAGGTTGCAGAAAACTTTGAATTAGAAACTATTCCGCATTAATAGTGTAAAGCATATAAATTAATAGAATTGGAGTATTTATCTGAATACACTATGAATAAAATAAGGACCAACTGAAAAAACTATTGGACGGGTTGACCACTTCCTTCGCTCAGGTTGCAAGTACTATTTCAAACTCGAAAAATGACCTGGAAGAAGAAGGAAGTT
This sequence comes from Gigaspora rosea, assembly GCA_003550325.1. Classification (NCBI taxonomy): domain Eukaryota; kingdom Fungi; phylum Glomeromycota; class Glomeromycetes; order Diversisporales; family Gigasporaceae; genus Gigaspora; species Gigaspora rosea. The sequence continues at coordinate 315,727 of QKWP01000014.1, read as the reverse complement.
GACCTATGTAAAGATTGACCCATTTAGTTGTGATCATGAAGATGACCCGATTGAATGGTTTAAAGCATTTGAAAAAGTCGCAGTTGCTAATAACTGGTCTGAGAAAAGGACACTAAAGACTGCATTCAGCTACTTACAAGGATTAGCAGCAGATTAGCATAAAGGAAAGAGAGATCAATTAAAAAATAGAAAAATAATGATAATGAAGAAGAAAGTTTTTATCACTCTTTTGTAGAATTCTTTGCTACTCCAGAAAAGCCATCAGTGGCAAATCGAGTTGAATAACCTACAACAATATAGAGACGAGAAGGTAGATGTGTATGCGGCTAAATTCAAATAGTTAGTTGTAAGGGTAGACCCAGAAGGAGAATTGCCTAACTTGTATGTAATTTGAATGTTTTTGAGTGGGTTACACAAAAAACTCAAACCTTTGTAGCCGTCTCTGAACCAGATACTCTAGTAAAAGCAATTATTAGTGCATGTAGAGTTGAGGTGGGTGAGTATTATAGTAAGCAGGCACAGGAAAGGGGGTACCAAAGAAAATTAGAAGAGGAATTAGGTAACCTATCCCAAAAGATCGAAAAAATCACCCTAAACTATGCAATCCTTACCGAAAAACGGCCTAAAGAATATCAAGACAAAAGTAAGTTGAAAAATGATAAAGCATCATGAAGCTAAGAAGAATATTATCTGCTATACCTGTGGAGAGGTTGGTTATATCTCCCAAAATTGTATATCAGAAAAGGTCTCGAAGAAAGCGAATGAGGAAAAAGGTAAAGCTAGTTACTATATCGAAATAAATGCTCTGTACGATAATAGTGAAGGATGGGAAAAAGATAAGGTTTATGCGCTAGAAGAAAACAGGTACCAACTATATACGGGAGGTTGTAAAAGGTAGTACAAGATAAACCAGAATCTAGATGAGAAAATTGACTGAGAGGCCGTGAGAACCTTGGGTCACAACCTGGTGTAAACGAGGAGGTAACCCCCATGAAATGAAGGAAGTGACATCCACAAAAGTCTAGAAGAAAGTGTGAACCCTCTATGATTGATAAATTATACTCCTACAATGTTGCTGAAGATATCATGAATGCCCTAGCAAATGTTACTATCAGACAAATGCTACACTACACTAATCAAAGGGATATTTGGCTAAGGCCTTGAGGAGACCCCTACCCCTAATTCAAGAAGCTACTCATGTATGATTTGAAGAGGAAAGAAAAACTACTGCAGCTCATTGCTTTGTTCACATCAAAAGTAACTCCATAGTGGCAATATTAGACTCTGGAGCCACTATAAGCATTATAACCAAGAAGCTGGTGGATAATTTAGGACTCTATATCAAAAAGAAGTCTTCAATGGTCGTGGTGATAGTAATAGGAGCAAAGACTAGGCTTTGGAAAAGTAAACAATATAAAAATTATCATACAAGATTTAGTTATCCCTAGCACACTCTAGGTGATTGAGTCTTTAGACAAAACTCTTCTTTTGGGCACAGATTGTCTTCAAAAGGCTCAGGTGAGACTCTACTTCGATGAGCAGAAGCTAATACTAAAGCACCAAGGACAAACGATTGAAGTTCCTATCTCCCATACTGGCAGTATTGTCACAGGACAGCTTTGGACATTAGTTTGGACAATTTTGGACAATTTTGGACAATTAAATAAAGTAAAATTACTTAAAATTTTATTAAAACAATCAAATTTAATTTTAACTAGAATGCTTAGCACCTCAAAAAATATATAATATATATTTTTTAGACAAATTTAATAATTATTAAAGCCTGTATAAGCTTTGGACAATCTTGGACACTTGGACATTTTGGATGTGGACAAGGCCAAAAAAGGTCTTGGACAGCCAAAACGTACAACACTGCATACTGGTATGGATAAGTTAACACAAGATCAGGAAGAATGGGAGCGGGAAAGTAAGGATACCTTTAATAAATTTATCTATGAAAGTGAAGAGTTAGACGAGAAGGAAGGATACTACACCTTAGAATTGGAAGAAGAGCTGGACATATACAATAATCTGTGATTTGATGAGGTTAGCCCTGCAATTTACTTGACATTAGTAGAGGAAGTACCCACTGAAAGAGAAAAAGTTGATGAACTTACTATAGCCGAACAACTAAAGAAATTTGCTGAAGCAGCAACCCTAGTGAAGAAGAAGAGAGAAGAGGTACAAAAGTTTTTTCATAATAAGAGCCACCTGTTTAGTATAAAGACCAAAAAATTGGGAAGTACAAGTCTTGTTGCCCACCTAATTGACACAGAGAGCACTAGGCTAGTAAAGCAATACTATTACTGAACATCCCCTGACAAACAAGAATTTCTAGACAAAGAATTGAGAAATTTAGAGAAACAGGGAATAATTCAAAAATCTGAAAGACCTTGGGCATTCCCAGTAGTGATTGTCCCAAAGAAAGCAGGTAAACTATAAATTATCATCGGGTAAATGCTATAACGAAGAAGGATGCGTACCCACTACCACGCATCGACAATATGCTAGAAATGTTCAGAAGGGCAAATTGGTTTTCAAGCTTGGATTTAAAAAGTGGTTACTAGCAAGCATAAATGGAACACAGGACCAGGAAAAAATGGTCTTCATAACAAGAAAAGGTTGTTCGAATTCAAGGTGATGCCATTTGGGTTATATAACGCGCCCGCTACTTTTTAATGTCTCATGGATCAAGTGTTGTCTAAATATATTAGAAAATTCATAGCAGTATATATAGATGATATCAATATATACTCAAGGGCCTTTCAAGAGCATCTAGACCATTTAAAGAAGGTGATGAAAGAGCTAAATTCAGCTAGTTTGAAGATAAATCTAGAGAAATGTAATTTTTTAAGGCAGATCTACAGTTCCTAGGGCATATCGTTGGGTGTAAAGGTATCAGACCTGATGAAGAAAAGGTAGATAAAGTAAAAAATTATCTGACCCCAAGGACCCTCTGGCAATTACGGGCTTATCAGACTAGTATTGTATTATTGCCGCTTTATTAAAGGCTTTGCTACTATAGCACAGCCCCTATATCACCTATTGAAGAAAAGTGTTAAATATGAGCAGGGTAAAGAGCAGCATAAAGTATTTGAGAAATTAAAGAAACACTTGACATCAGCTTCCATTTTGCAATACCCAAACTTTTCAAAGTTATTTTATCTACATACAGATGCTTCTAGCACTGGATTAGGTGCAGTGCTAGTTCAAAAAGGGGAAGAAGGTAAGGACTACATGATTTCTTATGTGAGTAGAGGACTATCGTTAGCAGAGAAGAATTATTGAGCCACGGAGTTGGAGTGTTTTGCAGTACTATGGTCTGTGGAGTATTATCGACACTACTTCGTTTTTCAACCATTTATTGTGGTAACGGATCACATAGCACTAAAATAGCTCCATACTGCTAAACTAAATGGTTGACGAGCAAGGTGGATTATAAGGTTACAACCCAATAATTACACAATTCACCATAGAGATAGTAGAGTTCATAGCGATGTGGACACCCTTTCCCGTCAAAACGAAACCAACAACAAAGCTCAAGAGATTGAACAACAAGAAATTGTAAAAGAAAAAAATAAAGGTACCCTACCTACCACCTTGAAGGAAAAGGTGTGTCTTTTATCTCTGGCCAACCTAGTATATAAGGAACATTGGGACCAAATACCCGAAACTAAAGAATACAGTAATGAAGGGTTAGATCCTGGAGAAGAAACTACTGAAGAATACTATGTGTGGATAAAGGAGTTAAATCAAAAATTCGAAAGGGTACTAACATGGTCCGAGCACTATGCCGTGGAAAAGTCATGGTGGTTAGATGATGAAAGGTTGGACTTACCCAACTTGAATGACCTTTACAGTATAGAGCTATCTAAGTGGGGAGAATCATCAATAGGTGTTGAATTTAGCGATAGTGAGAGTAACTGGGATATTGATTGGCCATGTGATGATAAAACGTAGTTAGGCACAGGTGAAGTTTAGTGGGACCTAGAGGAGCATAATGGCCACAATGACCAAGATGAGGTATTTATAATAGAAGAAGAAAATCAATGTGAAGCTTTCATAATACAAGAGGAGAAGGGTAAGGAAGAAGGGCCAGAAGAACCCATAACTGAGGACGTATTCAAGAAACTCAATGAGTACTAAAGTAGGGTGCCTAGCTGTGAAACGCTTATGAGTCCACTTCATGAAGCAAGAATAGAGATGAACAGAAAGTTAGAGTGCAAAAATTTGAAGAAGAATTAGAAAAACGAGAGCCAGTATTAGAGTTTCTACTAGAACAAAACCTGCTGAATTAATGAAAAAAGAGGTTCCAGACCTAGCAGTGAAAAAACAAAGTAAATATGCTAATATGAAACCTACTGAAGCCGGCACACCTAAAGAAGAAAAAGAGTAATGAATCAATGATGTTGACGAAAAAAGTACCAGAGAAAAGAAGGAAGAAATGGAGGTGTTCACAGTATTAGTTAATGACGAAGATGATGATAAAACTGTGGAGGAAGAAGAAGACCTACCAAATTCTACTCTAACTGGTAGCCAAACCCTGATACCAAGAGCCCCGTCGATGTAGCACAGAAGATTAGTACCGGACTATTGCTATAGTTTGGCCTTTACAAGTCTTAATAGATCATATAGAAGGATATTCCACTTATATGTCTATCCAATTCACTTGGAGCATTATGCTCTAGAAGTAATAAATAGGGCGTAACTGTTTATATGACGAACAGAAGGGTTTCCGTCTAATTGCACACGACCCCAGAAATTTATTGGTGTGGCGAGAATGAATAATAGCCAGGGTCCATCAAGAATTAGTATAAAGGGAGTATCTCTTGGCCACTGGAGTCAACTTGGGTTACAGTAAATTAATTGACGTGAATGCTATCAGAACCCAATTTGGAAAGAACCATAGAGAAATAGCTCTAGATCCAACTACTGGTGCTGAGTTGATGGAGTTATTCTAAGAAAAAGAAAAAAGGATATACATGCAGAGTCAAAAGACAATTGACAGACCTAACAATATTACAGCTAGTTGGGATGAGTTGGAGCAAAAAGAGGGGCTCATTATAAAGAATAAATTAATACAAAGAAGCTTTTACTCAAAGATCAATTATATTACATGGATCACATGAACTTCAAATTTGACGTAAAAGAAAATACAGACCAGGTTGTTGTATCCTGCTGTAACTAAACGAAATAATAGACTCAAAATTATACGAACAGGTCAAGCAGTACCTACAAATAAAAAAATTACTGACTAATCTAGACCAGGCCCAGAAGAAAAAAATAGTCAGGTTCAGTAACAAGTTATAATCAAGGAATGGAATTTTGTATAAACAGACCCCAAGTTACCCAAAAAGACTCATAAGAGTACTACGAAAAGATGAAATCGATGCTATCCTAGTAATAACACATAACCACCCTATAGAAGGACACTTCGGAGCAAAAGTCATATTTGAAAAAGTGCATGGTATATACTATTGGTCTAAGATGTTTGAGGATATAAAAAATTATGTTAAAACATGCGATGACTGCCAACGAAGAAACAAAAATAAACTAAAAGAACCTTTACACCCATTACTGTCTTGACTCCATTTTATCAGGTGGGCATTGCATAGTTGGGCCACTACCAATCATGCCCAGGGCCAACTGTTATATTGTAGTAGCAACTGATTATATGCCGAAATGGCCTGAGAACAAAGCAATACCATTTGCAAATGCCCAAGAAGTGTCCTATTTTCTCTTCAGTGATATAATTTGTCGTTATGGATGCCCTAAAAAATATTGTCAGACCGGGGTACACACTTTTGCAACCAAGTAGTAAACTAGTTATTACTAAAGTTTTGCATAAAACACCTGCGGTCCGTATCATATTACCTACAGACAAACGGTCTAGTGGAACGGTTTAACAAGACTCTATGTGAGACTATCACAAAATCAGTAGAAACTATCCTTGACTGGAACCTAGTGATACGTACAGTCCTGTTTGTGTACTGTACCACAAAACACTCAACCACCAAGCTCACACCATTTTTTTTGGTGTGTGGTCGGGAGGCATACTTACCTATTGAGTCAGATGATACAGGAATATTAGATAGTGAAACAATAATACTAAGAACAATGAACCTCATTAAAAATCTACCACAGGTCTGTAACGAAGTAGTGGTATATGTGCAACAAGCTCAAGCCAAAATAAAGGAGTGGTATGATAAGAAACTCCAGCCCAACCCAACATTAGACATAGGTGACAAAGTCCTAGTTTATTGAGCATTAATAGAATACAATAGAAATGTGAAGCTCGAGCAAAAATGGAAAGGACCATTTTATATTCACGAAGTCCACCCAAAAAATGTCTATAAATTATGGACTATAGAGGGAAAGGTCGTATTGTCCCCTATCAATATTAGATTGTTGAAGAAATATTATAACCATATTGATTCTTGATAGAGCTACTCAAAATAGATAACAAAGTACTCGGGTTTAATATATAGAATCAATTAACTGCAAAAAAAAAAAAAAAAAAAAGTGATGGAATTTAGAGGAAGATGGAGAGTAAATATAGAAACAAAAAGAGCTAATCTGAGAGAAAGAAAAGAAATAAAAGCTGCATTAAAACATAAGAAAAAAATGGATTTCTTAAATATGCTGATTACTATGGATAAAGTCATTGATAACCTCACCTCCTTAAATTTCCTAGATGCTGATCCCCTACCCCCGCCATTTGACCCTATGAAGGGTACATTATTTGCATCAATAACACTCTCAATAGCTTACAAAGATCTGTGATAGTGGGTAATGAGTCAGTGCTATATCTCATGAGTACTACTTAGGCATGCTATACGCTACGGGGACTAACCAGCAGAAGCGTCAGTTCCGCAAAGAAGTATCAAGAACTACCATTCAGCCTCTATACACATATATAACATTTTCTCTATATATAGAGTAGATCAAATATACCGAACTAAGAAGTTGCACTTTAATGATTTCTGCAAATTTATGATAGAAAATTTACAAGTAATCTTGGGCCTCTCGTAGAACTTGAGCTTAAGTAGTGGAGAAATATGAACCCCATAATTTGACTCACGTGACTGCATCTTGTGATCGCCAAAATCACGGCACTAAATTCAATTTATCGCATTTATCACATTTGTTGCATTTATCAGATTTATATAATTTAATATAATTTATTAGATTTATCAGATTTATGCAATTTATTAGATTTATCATGCGATTTATTAGATTTATTAGATTTATGTAATTTATTAGATTTATGTGATTTATTAGATTTCTTGCACAAATTGCATTTAGTTGTAATACTATTGTTTATTATAAATAAAGGCCTCGCACCCTTGAGGAAATACATCCTTTGTGATAATAAATAATTCATTTGCTTATTACTCTATACATTCTCTATATTAATAAATAAACCTGCTCTAATCTACTACTTAAATGGTATAAGTAGTACAATTGTTTGTTCACTTTACTTGTTCACGTGATAATACTATTACGCTGCCTGTTAATTTCTTAACATACTAAGGAATACCACAATTATTTTGTTCAACACTCCCAATGTATCGTGGATAGTTGAGGTAGATTGCTTGCCCGGTCTTGGTCCCAAGAGTGGATCTCAAGCTGAGCTTTTGGGTATAAATGTTAGTGTATTGTGTGAAAGACAAGTATAATTAAGAAGAAAGAAGTCTTACCTACGGTCTTAAAACTCTCATTCTCCATATCTAAATACCTTTTTCGACTAAGCCTAATCATAGGCTAATTGATTGTTGATTTCCATTGTACAATATTATTGTCTACCTCAGAAGGCCGATATGCACCTGACAGTATTAAGAGGCAAAATGAATAAAATCTTCGGGCTTACCTTATATACGTACATATTTGTTTTTTTATACTAGTACAACGTATGCTGACTTAGATTAATAGTCATTCTTTTTTCATATCAGATTATCCGGTTTGTCAACTTTAGTCAAAAAGGTGTGGTTTGACTGATTGCTCTGTGATTTGACAGGATTATTGAAGGCTTGGAAGATTGGTAATGAAGTGATGTAGAATAAACCAATTGAAACTTATATTAGATAGAAAAAATCAAATCAAATGAGTGTTGCTAATATGTCATATACAGCCTTATTTATAATAAGAATTCTTTGGAAAATGAATATTAATAAATCACTTTAACTTTAAATTATTTATGCTATTTAATTCTGTGATATTTGATCCCTTCTGAAAAAGTATAAAATTACTTCTAAAAGTCCTTAGATTTGATTGATTGAACTCATTATTACTAAATAACATTAATAAAAAGAAAATATTCATTCTTAAAAAATGACTATCATGGCCTCACTTATTTGAATTAAAGTATCATATCGAAATTACTATTTGACAATAAAAATTAAGTTTTGGGCCCATTGAAATATGGGGTCTTTGCCTTGAAAATCAAGTTGCTACATTTTCTGATCAAGTTAATTCAGACAAAAATGGCCAAATTACTAATTCATATTCATATGTAAAGCTTTATTGATTCAATAGTTTATTTAATAAGCTATTGAATCAATAAAAAGATGAATATTACCTGGTATTTTGGTCTATTTCATATGAATTATCTTGATTATTTACTTGATTTTAAGGCAAATACTCCTATATTAATTTGTTTTATAATTTGTATAAGATTATGTCATATTACTGCGCCAAGAATGATGATAACTGGGCCCTTTCTGATTGTATATACTTATCTCTTAACCTTTTCTTTTTATATATAGAGGTAAGTCAATAAAAATCAAGCTAATTTTTTATAATAAAATTTTTTGAAACTTTGAACAGAAATAACTTAACAAAAAAATTTAATCAAATTTGATAAAAATTTTTTAAATTAATTTCATAAACTTATAGAACCAATTTAAAAAAAAATTCTATCAAATTTGATCAAATTTTTGTTAAGTTATTTTGATTTAATCTTTTAAAAAATATTACTAAACAAATTTGCTTGATTTTTATTGACTTACCTCCATATATATTATGATACTTTTAGATGAAAACCTTTTTACCAATATCTACTTTTCAAATATAAACTTTTTTAAAAAAAGGACCTATATTAACAATTTTCAAATATAATCTCATATAGATTGTTTGGAATTCTCTAGCATAACTCTCTTCAAGACTAACAAGTCTGCTAGTAATATCTAATAATATTTTTTTGATTTATTAATTTCAATTTTTTGTATATTTCATTTTTATTGTACTTTTATCTAATTTATGGACTTTTTCAAGCATTTTTTTCTAATCTCTAGATGTGATAAACTATCTACTGGGTCTTTTAGAAGTACTATATTACTTTTTTCTATTACGTCTATTTGATATTGCCCTTTTTTGTTAGCAGCTTCCCTTTGAATATAACCCTGTTTTGGTTCTATTTCCTATTTGAAATTGAAGTTGAAATTAAAAACCCCAGATATTAATATCTTTTCTTTTTCTTAACTGTTTTGAAATTGACTATAGTACCTTCTATTTATATTATTAAAGATATAAGCCATTTTTGTACAAGGTACCAATTTTCTTAAAAGCAAACATTTTTAGGTACATTTTTAAACCTAGCATTATGAGTTCTTTTTTCTAGTATTGAGTTATTACTTGCACCAAATATGAGTTTTGCAAGGTTTCTATTGTGCAATAGAAGTAATTATAAATTCTTGACAATTTTATTATACCTTTTATGATTTATTTTATTAGAATTTTTGCTCTAGTCTTGTTGTTTTACTATGCTTGATTTGAATCTCACAGGCCTTACCCATACTTTTAACTATCATTATCACTTGTCTATTGTTTATATTGTTTGGCAAATCCCAAAGTGTGAAGCTCTTTAAAGCACTAAAACCTTTCTGTACTGAGTTTTCTTTAAGCAAATTGTTTTCTTTATTCTTAATAAATTTTTTTTAATTTATAAATATACATATATTTTCTTTTTCCAGTTCTTTGACTATTTTTGTTAGTACCAGTATATATTCTTCTTGAGATGATAGAATTTTATATCTTTTTCCATCTTAACTATTTGACTTTCTACTCTTTTTTCTTTATTTGATAGGTTTTTTTTCTTCTATTTTCTATTTAATTTGTAAACCTAATTTAGAATAATAGAACTTTTATTATTTTTTTTAATTTCTGTCTGGATATTATTAGTATCTTTTTGACTATACACTTTTATAAACAAGAGAATAATTCTTGATTACTATAGTTGAAGCTGTCTGTTTCTGAAATTGCAAAAACTAGTTTCTTGCTAAAGCTTTCTTCTATATTTGCTTTAATAAAATCTGGTATTGTAAGTGATTGTTTGTAATTTTTTCTATTTAAAACTTAATAATATTGTTTCTAGTCATATATTTTTATTCTAATCTTATAAGAAAAACTGCCTATATCTAAAAGTTTTGCTATTTTTTATCTTCTACAAAACAAAGAACTGTATGCTTTTCAGCTTATCTATTACTTCTTTATTTGATTTTTTGAATATGTTCCTATACTTTTTTTGATGTTCTATAATAATCTATTTATATTTTATTCTATTAGTTAGCTAGTCATTTACAGTTAGACCTCCATAAATACAACCTCCAATACTTCTCTAAATGCATATTTTTTCTTTTAGTAAGATGTTATTAGTGCTAAATGCATGTTCTTTTAAATAATATTTTACATTATACTAATATCTCTAAATGCATGTAGCCAATCAAATTTTAGTATTTAAAATAGGTTATACAGTTTTTGATAGAAGTTATACAAACTTGATAATTTAATTTTTAAAGCTGCAATTTAATTAGTTCTCTCTAAATACAAATCTAAATGCACATTGTAGGCTTGTCCTTATGAGTTGAGGTTTGAATATATGTATTGGCCTGTATATTGACAGATTTGCTTCTTTAAACTTAGATTCAGCAGCATCTGTTTTCTAATTGGTTTTCTGAGAAAATACATGTTTATTGTTTATTTATTTATTTGTTTATTTGTGGCTGTGTGTTTTGATCCTTTTTGTATTTGCTATTTATTTATTGTTTATCTGTTTATTCTATATTTGTTTACCATGTATTCTCGAAAATAAGCTACTTTTTTTGGGCCAAAAATTACACAAAAAACGTGGAGTAGCTTATTTTCTATATTGTTGAATTTTTTGAAAAATTGAAAAACGTACTAATAAAAGTTGTCCAAATGACATGAAATTTTTATTGTAAATATATTTTAATGCGCTGAACAACTTTACTTAATTGAAGTTTTGAAGTTACTTAGTAAAAAAAAAGTTTTATATGTAGCAACTGCTAATGCATTTTTTGAGATTTTTAAAAAAATCAGAGAGTAGCTTATTTTCAGAGTAGCTTATTTTTGGGAATATACAGTATGTGTTTTTGTTTACTTTTGTTTGTTTTGCTACTAATTTATAGTACAAGGTCAATAAAATCCCAAATTTTTGCTTTTGACAAATTCCAAAAAAAAATTTTCTTTATTTATTATAGGCTTTGCCAAAACTAACTGAGTTTTTTTTCTTTTATTAAGTCTAGTTGAAGTTAATTTTTTTCTTTTTTTTTAAGCCTAGAAGTAGTCTTTGTTATATAAATTTAATAACTCTGAGCTTATGTTCTTTGCTACTGAAATTGGTTGTGAGAATTAGCAAAAAAAGCTTTTTTGGTAAACTATATAAAATAAATTTTAAAATTAATCTATTTATATATATAATTCTACAAAAACTTAAGTAGAAGATCGCAGATAAAGGGTATAAAATGATCAACATTTTATAATAAATCATAGCAGAATTTAATAGTAAATCTCTATAGTATGTGAATGGGGCTTGCTTACATATAAAAGTATTTTTTTTATTAAGTAACTTTTTCTTGTTGCTTAATCAAAAGTTGTAGAGCTAATTCTTGTGATTCTAATAGTAGTAAAATCATCAAAATCGGTTTAATAAATCATAAGATACAAGTATTTTTCAATTGTTTACTATAGAGTTTTTTCTTATGAATTGAAGCACATAGCGTTCCACTTACTATATAAGGTAATAGTCATATGCCCACCATTTTTACTATGAAATTTGTTCGCTTTAACTGCGGACTACTAATTAAATATCTTGTAATACAGAAATCAAATTTGGATAATTTTGGTACTATTTAATTTATTTTAATAAGACAAATCTAATGATACCAAAATTATTCTATTTGGATTACTGGATCAAAAGTTATTTACAAAAATCTATTGGTTTTATTAATTTTATAAAAAAGATATAACTAATAGTATTTTGTTAATAACTCTTAATCTAGTGATCCAAATAAAATAGTTTTGGTACTATTTGATGTTTTTCATCAAAACAAATTAAATGCTACCAAAATTATTCAATATGAACCTATGGATCAAAATTTAAACAAATTTTTATAAAAAAATTATATTATATTTTTTAACACCTTTACTTATTAAAAAAATATTATATTTGTATCCCTTAGTTTGTACTATAAATATACCTCTGATCTATTTTTTTAATTAATTATTTAAAATATTTAAATAAAATTTGGTATTATAATATTTAATAACAAGGATTATATTTTTGAATTATTTAAATTTATATTATAATACAAAAAGTTTATGTTGCTTATAAGCTGAAAATATTAAATTTTAAAGAAATTTTTTAACCAAAAAAATATTTTACAATATCTTGGCGAATTCTTTAAATATTGGTTTTAAAAATATAGTTTCTAATACAATATTGTAGTTTATATAAAGGATGACAACTTTCATTATTTGACTTTATATGATTTACTTGTAAAAATTAAAACTTGTATTAGAAGTGAAGATTTTTTTTATAGACGGGAACATATAAAATTTAAAAAAATCTAAAGAAAAAATTCTATAGTAAAAGTTCTAAATCAAAAACTTTAAACTTTTATTACACCAAAGTTTTTTAATAATTTTAAAAAAAATTATAATAAAGTTGACAAAACAGAACTAATATTATTATTTTTACTTAGAAAGTATATAGCTAAAATTAATATTTAAGGTTTTATTTAAAAAATTTAAAAATTTAAAATTTTCACAGGCAAATATGCCTGCATGACAAATTAAGGGATAACATTTTCCTCTTTTTATAATATTATTTATAGATGCTCCATGCTAATGCAGTTTATATTGGGCTTTTACAATTCAGGACATCCTCAAAGAATATCAAAACTAGCACTTTCTATTATATAAAACCTATTATAACTATTATTTCTTCTATTTCAACTTCTATATTAGGAATATAACTGATAAACTTGCTTATATAAGCTATTCTATTCTTTCTATCAGGCTTCTGCCATATAAGGCCCTTCTTTTTAGCATAATTCTTATATATTAAGTTTAATTGGGGCATTAGGTCTATTGGAATTTTAATAGCATTTCTATTAAAATATATAGCATGCAGTAGTCTATTTTATTATTATAGTCAAACCTCTATAAATGCAACTTGCAGAAAACAAGCCTACAATATGCATTTAGGAAGGTTTGCATTTAGAGAGAGTCAATTAAATTGCAGCTTAGCTTTAAAAATTAGATCATCAAGTTTGTATAACTTCTACCAAAAACTATATAACCTATCTTAAATACTAAATTTGATTGGCTATATGCATTTAGAGAGATTAGTGTGATATAAAATGTTATTCAAGAAAATGTTATTTACAGAATATAGAACATGCATTTAGCACTAATAACATCTATGGAAAAGAAAAAATATGCATTTAGGGAGGTATTGCATTTATAGAGTTTGCATTTATAGAGCTCTGACTATACTTAATTAGTTTTTCTTCTCACAACTTAACTAAACTAATCTTAGCATCTAACTGTACCATATTACTTTTTTTATATAAGAGTCAAGAACTTTAAAGCTTTAGCTTTTATTTTTAAAAGCTACTTAAAAAGCTATTTTAGAAATACAGTTATTAATATTTAGTGATTTTTTGTAATATATCAAATTTTTGAACTAACTTGAACATAAAAATGTATATTACTATTTTTTTAATTGTGCATCAATTATGTTACTTTTGTTAACTATTTTTTTCTTCTTATTAGTACTGTATATTTTTCTTTTTCTATATAATGGTATTTTTGTAAGTTTCTTATATTAAAGATTTCTTGATCCATATCTATTTTTTTTAAACAATTTTCTATATTTAATACTTTTTTTGAATTACTGTATGTTTTTATAGATTGGCATTTTCTTTTGTTCACAAACTCAAAAAACTGTACATTTGTTTTTTGATAAATTAGTACAGATTCTTTTTTTTTGCTAACTTACCCTTTTCTTGTCTTTTTTTATTCAAACAATTGCATAATATATATCCAACTCCTTGATATATGAAGCATTTTTTAGGTTTAGATTCTTTTTGGTCTTGTAGCTTTTTTGTTACCTTATTTATAGTTTGGCAAGCTTATTTACTATAGCTTTAACTTTTCAAATTCACTTGTTGAAGTTTTCATTACACTCTATTTTTTGAGGTTTTCAAATACCTCTATCAGTTGTGCCAGGACCTCAAAATATACATAGATAGGTTAAGTATTAGTTTGATTATTTTTGATATTTTTTATACTGATTTTTTCTATTTATAGTATTTTTTTGCTTATCTTTGAGGCATTTTGTAGATCTTTCTATTTTTAGTAATTTTATAATTAACCTGGCCTATCTATATATATTTTGGAGTTCTGTTGTACTATATTTTTGCATCTTTATTTGCAGTTTGTAACAGTAATGTTAAATGACCTGAAATGATCCAAATTATTCAAATGACCAATGACTGGTATTGGGTCATTTCAAGAATGAAATGACCTATTGGGTTATTTGAATTTTATTAGTAAAAACAACAATTAATTAAAACTTGATTAAATTATGAAATTCAAATCAACAATAATTCAAAATATTAAATATTCAATATAGTCTAGTGCAAAAAGGTTCGTACCTCAATATAAAAGGTTATGATCACTATAATAATAAAAGATATATAATGATCTAAATAATCAATTTTTTTATGTCCAGTTTTTGTAAAAAATGAACACATATTCTGTTAACAGACAATGAAAAATGGATGGTAATTAACATTCACAGATACCTTTTCAGTAATATTTCTATTACCAAGCAAAAACAAAATTTTACATTAAGCAAGCAAGTTGCCCTGGTTTCTGGCATTTCTAAAAGTACAGTTGGGATAGTATTGCCTGACTGGAACAGTAATGGCACATTGTCATTTAAAAATAAATGATACCCTGTCATATAACAAGTCATTTTTGGCATAGAAAAATCATTTATCTTTTTATGATTATACTTGTCATTTATAGTTTATATAATAATTATTAATAATCACATTAATATTTGCATTGATATGAAGAATTTTGAAAATATATATTTAAAAGCTCATTATAGTGACATCTATCAATTAAATATCGCTGTTTGTTGATGGAAGACTATAATATTTGATCAAATGTCTTACGAATCATGAACCATATCTCAACCATCCTAATCCAAACACTAAATGCTTATTCGAAAGAGCTTGTTATAATGGCAACAATAATGAGCCATTGGGATGATTATTTAACATAACCATAAGAAGTTTTAGAATGGTTATTTATCGCTAACTATAAAGAGCTGCTGGAATGATTATTTAACATTAATTATAAAAAACTATTAGAATGATTATTTAACACTAATCATCAAAAGTTGTTAGAATGATTATTTAATGCTAACAGCTAACTATAATAAGCTGTTAGAATGATTACTAGTAGTTAGGCGCGTCCAAATGTCCGTGCTTAAATTAATTTTTTTATTCGTATTTTTTTTTTAGATTATTTTATTTACAGTAGGCATAATTTATATAAGACAGTTACATTGATACTGCAACCATATAGCCTAATTTTCTCTAACACAAAGTTTTTACTGCTACTACAACTGCGAAACTTAATTTTTCACATAATGTCTTTGCACTATTACTGCTACTGTAGGTTTAATTTTTTACTAACTTAAGGTTGTTGCATTGTTAACGTGGTCATGGAGTCTATACATTCATGGTATTTTGCATACTATATATGAAATTAGTGATATTCTTGCAAGGCATGTTTACTAATGCTTTTCCCCTCGGTTTTTTTTATTGCACATCAAAGCACTTTTCTTTTTTCTGATCCAAGATCTATCTTGATATTTGCTTTATTTTTAATCTAATTTTATTTTATTTTTTGATTATTTTAACCATCACATAATTGCCTGCCCAATATATTACAACTGGTCATATGTTGCAAAAGAGAATTAGCCTGGTGTACTTTCTCTTTTTTTCTTTTTGCAAAGTGTATCTTCCAATAAGTTTTTTCCTCTAGATCCAAATTATTACAAAGCAATTCAAAGAGTCATCATAGCATTTTTACAAAGTACATCTTAAGATGCTATTCCTTTTTTTAAACCAAGTTTAATTTTGAAATGATGCAACAAAATGAATCAGCTCAATGCATTTTTTTTTTCTTTTTTTTTGTAATGTGCATCTACTGATGCGTTTTCCCAAAACTATTTCCATAAGAATCAAAGGGCTGTCATTGCTTTCTTGCAAAGTGTATCTTAAAATGTTTCTGACCAAGTTTATTTTTGTAAAAGGCTTCAGAAGTCACCTGTGTTCAAGTAAGTATTGTTAATGTTCTTGCAAGATGTATCTGTACCAGAATAGTGTTTTACAATACTAATCTCTTTTTTTTTAATGTTTTCTATTCAAGGTTATTACCGAGAAGAGTTGTAAATTTACTGTAACACTCTCAAAAGCGCATCTGAAGATGCTTTTATTCTTCAGATCCAAAATTAATACATTCAAATCCATTTGCCACAGCATCTGGAATACCTATGCTGCTTCGATAGCATCTTCTGCAACTATTTTGTTTGAATGTAGTGTATTTGCTAATTTCAAAATAAATCAATGTTTTTGCCCGTTTTGACAATGCTAGTGCAACAAACATAGAATATTTCTTTATTTTGAAGGCTTGAAAATTTCTTTTAGCTTTGTAAGAAAAATGACAATGAAAAGAAAATCTAGCTTGTTCTTGAAATGTGCTGGACATAATGTCAAGCAGAAAATTCAAACGAAATTGACAACAACAGATCAACAGATCATAAGGTTATTCAAATTTCAAGTCCTGTGGCCTATTTGCTATACAAAAAGTCCAGCGCTCAAATAATGTACCACCTTGTGACTCCGTTCACAAGCGGAGTCAGGTTAGAATTTGTGTAACTAAGGTGATAAAGTAAAATTGCCCGACATTTTTATTAATGCACCATGATAGATTAAAATATTTGTTTCTTGCATTGTAATGGAAAATATCATTATGTATCTGGGCGTATGGATAAAATTTAGCTCATTAAGGTTAAATTTTATGTTATTAGCCTTATTGTTTTAATCAATATAAGAAAAAAAATTTTGGATCCATATATCATTGGAGAGATGAATTTATTTTTTGCATTTCAAAAAAAAATAAAATAAAATAAAATAAATAAATAAATAAAATATGCAGAACTTGGTAAAATTTGACTCAGAAGATCTGCTCATATGGCTTAACGTGTAATCTTAGGTCCACAAAAAAGACCCGATATTTTCAGCACAATCCCAAGCAACTCTTTTAATGACTAGATGACCAGTCAGACTCCTTATTAAAGCTATTGAAAGGAAGATGCTTGAGGATGGCATTAACAGGTATAAAAATTATATTTACAAAGAATACTAGAATATCAACTTGAAATTGCATTGAGTGATTTTTTTTTTTTTTTTTTTTTTTTTTTTTTTTTTTTTTTNTTTTTTTTTTTTTTTTTTTTTTTTTTTTTTTTACTATTTCAGTTAATATTAGAGCTTTTTTTATCACCGAATATATTGTATATTGAAATATACCGATATAATGAGTACTATTAAAATGATAATACTTTAATAATAATTAACTTTAACTTGCGAGCGGATTCTCCATTCAATTTCTCCCAATAATTGGATATAACAGGCAATGTAATAATATAATATTCAATAGCTAATTATTATTAATTAATTAAATTATTCTTTTTTAATGAAAATAATTTTTAAGGATTTATTCACTCAATATGTATTTAATATGGACATATGGACTACCTCATTTGTCACATATGCGGGTTTTCGAACTGGAGCTAAATCCGGATTCGAACAATATTTAAAGCTTTAAAAAACCTGCTTCTGATAACAGGCGCCTGTGAGACATGTGGACACGCATTTATTTTAGTGAGTAATATAAAGTCCTAAAAAAAAAACCAGTCAGAGAGCATAAATTTTGGTTAATCCGAATTAGTTCGACATAAATCCGAAAAAAAAGAAAAAAAGAAAAGAAACGAAAGTTCTCAAAAACTAATGCTTAATCGACCTTTGGCACTAATTTAAAATGCTCAAGTAAGTAAGCTTACCAGTACTTGGTATTCCAGGGAATAACACCTGGAATAAAAAAAATAAGTAAGACGAAATTTTACATATAAATCATCAATCATCGCCATAATGTCTAATACCAGTGCCTAGCACTAAAATTCTATCTTATGCTTTAGTTTATTTACAGAATTTAATTCCCTAGGTGAGTTTTCATCTTATTCAATGCATGAATTCAGGTGGTGCTTTTCATGAGATAGCTACTTCATTCCTATTACGTAAAAATATTTTTTTCCTGGACTCTAATTCTAGAAAAACTTAGTAAATTAAAATTTAATATCAAAAAATAAGGTTATTTGATAATCATAGTTGAATTCTCAATATTTTCTAAATTTACTAATGATCAATTTTAACATTTTTGCTTAGGTGATTACCTTACTAATATGGATTTGTCCATTATATCAAAATCACAAGTAAACACAAGTTACAAATCAAAAAAAAATGTCAAGAAATTATAAAAGACAACGGATAAAAACAAGATTGCAAAAAGAAATTTAACAAATTCGTAATAATTTTGGGAAGTTTCAAGAACAGTTAACTCAGTGATGCCCGTAATAATCACATTATTAAAATGCTAGGGTTAGCATTAGGCTGATTAATTAGTGCTAGTAAACAAATGACGTATTGCATGATTTCATGTATTGCTACTATACTGAATTAACTGTACTTGAAGCTTCTTACAATTTTTAATCTTAGCAGCATCTTAAGAAACAGAATTTATTTGAAACATGAAGATTTTACGTTGTTCTACGTAGCCAATTCGAATTTATTTATTTGCTAATTTTTTTTATGTCACCATTTCACCAATTTCATCAATACGCTAATTCAGCAGGTGATTTATGAAATGCTGTATTTCACCATTCTAGTTTAGTTTCACTAACACCTTTATATATAACAGCTCTAACTTTAAGTATGCACGTTTAATGAATACTCTAGTCATGGCAAAAAAGTTCAGATTATGTTACAACTGATAAAATTCTTAGTTAGCATGATACACAAGAATATCTACTTCAGCAGGAATTAATGCACTAAGTAAATGATGAAATTATCAATCAGCTTGGAATTACAATAAATGTAATTGTTCTTAGATGAACAATAAATAACTCTCCATCTCTAGATTGCATGATACATATCTTGTTAATTATAAAATATTATATAATCATACAAAGCAATAGTACAACATCACAAGTTTTTTTTTTATAAAATTTATGTAGCTCTATAAAGTTACATAAAAATTTTTATGCAGATTTACAAAATGTAGCTTATGTAGTTAAAACTTTCGATTTAATACTAATTTATAATTTATTTATTATTTATGTATATATAAAATTGGAATCCTTTATGCAGCGCACCGTGCACTCTGTGTACCCCTAGGGTAACCCTGTCATGTTAATATTTCATCTCGAAATTTATTAAGGTAACCCCTGTTGTGTTACTAAGCAAAAATGCTCTTCTCGCAATTTTACCCTAAACCCAATTCTAATTTTAACTCTAATCCTAATTCTAACTCTAACCCTAACTTTAATTTAATTTTTATTATATACTATTAAAGCTATTAGAAATATGAAATTTATAGGGGTGCACTGTTTAAATTTTTTCTATAAAATTTATGCAAATTTTATTTATTACTATATAGTTTTACTCAAAAATAGCTAAAATCTCATTGTTTGGTATACTAAATAAAATGCTAAGCATGCTAGGAAACTCTCCACAACCCTAATTTGAACTTTAATCCTAGCTTTAATATTTAACTTAAAAAATAGTTGTAATTTTACATAATTCTGTTAGGAATCTATGTAAATCTATATAATTTTGTATCAAAATAACTTTTTGATAAAAATATACATGACCTTTTATTTTTCCTTTTACAATAAAAGATTGGAAATAAATATAGTTATTCCATTTTTAGTTGTTTAGTTTACATGAGATCTCTCATTATTAAGAATATTTAATTTTGGTATGTACATTTTTACCTTACATAACTGTCTTATGTAATCTGTTTATAATTAAACTACTCTATAATTTTTATGTGAGTTACCTCATTTTCCTGTTTATTTTGCATGGATCGACAAAACAATTTCCTCGCAATACCAAAAAAGGAATTATTCTCATCTGCCATTTTTTTAATGTATATTCTATTGCTATTGCAATCAGTGTTTAAAATTCAATGTTCTCATGGTTCTCAATGAACATTTGAATTTTTTTAAGAACATTGATATTTAGAAAAGGTTCTCTTATTTGATGGTTCAAAGCAGTGATGGCAAATGACAAGGTCATAAAAATTTTTATGAAAATGACTATAAATGACATGTTATTTTAAAATGACAATGTCATTTATTATAAAAAAAATTTATACAAAACCATGGTAATATGACAAGTCATAAAAAATATTTTTATAAATAATATTAAAATGACAAATAAATGACAGTATTACTATTATCAAAACATTACCAAAAAATAATTATCGATGATCATAAAATTCATCACATTCCTTCAAATCAGCTGAATTCGATACTATCAGAGTTATTATTCAACATTTCTAAATTGGACTTTCCTTATAAATGCAAAATAACTCCCAAAGTGTAATTTCGAATTCTGATCGAATTAAGCTTTATCTTGGCCATTACTCAAACCATGCCCTAGACGTTATTTTGCATTTTTACAGTTTAACATCCATTCCTGGTTTAGTGTGACTTAGTGTTCCAAATCGTTAGTTGAAAAACCTACTAGTTGGCAACTTTTCAACTAATTGATTTACTATCAACTAGTCGATTACAATTAATTGCTAGTTATCAACTAGTTATCAACTAGTTATCGACTAACTATAATTTATATTAATCAACTAAACGATATAACAGAAATCACAACCATGGATTGTAATTAATAATATGAGATGTATCTGGTGTGCCTTTTTTTTTATTTCAACTTTGCCAGTTTTTTCAGTATGTTTTACACTAACAGGTTATCCTCCAAAGCATAAAAGTATTATTCTTCGTATATAATATGAATTGCTCCAGGTATCAAATTATAGAGCAGTACTTTACAGTTGTCATTTTTCAATTTTCACTTATTGAAAAAATGATTTGGGTGATTCTTGATGTAATAGATTAATAATAATAAACAAGTAGTTCTTTTAGTGTCACATGTTTCATTTTTTTCAATTATACTTAAATTGTTCTTGTTTTGTTTTATATCTATATTTGAATCGACCTTTTTTTTTAAATCACTACTAAATAAATTAGACCTACCATTAAATCATAAATTAGATTTAACCATTTTTTAATTAATTTTACAGTATATAATCTATTATAGTAGAGCTTTGGATCCATTATCTGTGCTCATATTCAATTTAACGGATATTCGACAGATTTTATTATTAACTTTAGTATACAAGTAATAACAAATCCAAACTTCTATATTGTGGTTATAATATTCTGCAAAATATAGGTGAACAATCTACGTCTTTTTTAAATTTCCATTACATAATAAGTGAGATATAAAATAGTGAAACTATTAAAGGAGGGAGAGCATATACGTTTAACCGATTTAACTTTAATAGATACTAGGAGATAAGTTTCTGATTTACTCGAATAAAGGTCTCTTCAGCTCTATACTAGCTTACTTCCTTTATTTTCATTAAGTAAAATCGGAGGGCTCTCTTTATTGAAGTCAAAATCATTCGTTTATATATATTTGAATTTAATATACGACATATTGATATGTTATTTGCCACGTTAACATACTGTTTAACACTACGTGCTTTTCAACAATAGTACTACTAAGCTTAACATGTTGACGTGCTATCGAGAATGTTTATAATCTGTGTCCCTTAACACGCATAAGTGCTAACACGTTAATATGTTATGAAGATTTTACAAAAAGGAGTTATTTATGTTAATCAAGTTTACACAGATTAACATTTAAACATAATTATTCTAACAGCTCATTATAGTTAGCATTATCATTCTAACAACTTTTGATGATTAGTTTAAATAATCATTTTAATAGGTTTTATAATTAATGTTAAATAATCATTCTAGCAGCTCTTTATAGTTAGCGATAAATAACCATTCTAAAAACTCCTTATGGTTATGTTAAATAATCATCCTAACAGCTCTTTATTGTTGCCATTCTAACAAGCTCTTTTGGATAAGCATTTAGTGTTTGGATTAGGATGGTTGAGATATGGTTCATGATTTGTAAGACATTTGATCAAATATTATCAACAAACGGCGATGTTTAATTGATAGATATCACTATAATGAGCTTTTAAATATATATTTTCAAAATTCTTCGTATCAATGCAAATATCAATGTGATTATTAATAATTATTATATAAACTATAAATGACAAGTATAGTCATAAAAAGATAAATGATTTTTTTATGACAAAAATGACTTGTTATATGACAAGGCGTCATTTATTTTTAAATGACAATGTGCTATCACTGGTTCAAAGAGAACATTTATAAAATTTTTATGTTCTAGATTTATTAATAAGAACAATAAATTATAAAAATGTTCATCAATTTGATAATGTAATTTGATCATAACAAATTCTGCATAAATATATATTTGTATATACATATGTACATATGTATATACATACTATGTATAGCTCATATATTTAAAGTTGCACAATATAGATAACAAATAAATATTAAGAAAATCATCTTTAAAGATTTTTAAAATAAAACATTCATTAATTGTGCAAGAGTATTATTATTGTATAAACTTATATAGATGATTTGTATCAAATGATATGCTAATACTAAGCAAAGAAAAAAGATCCAAAGTATTTGTTAGTATAAAATTTAAATAGTTAAATAACAAAGTAATTTGATTCTAATTTATCACATTAACCAATAGTAGCATCAGTAAAATATTATAGAAAGTCATGTTTTATTATAAGCAAATATATATAAAAAGCACTTGAAATTTAACAAAATTATTAGAAATTGAATTGTATAATATATTGTGTTATATTGAAAAAATATAAAGAATTATATACAAACTTTAAAAAATTATTAATAGAAAAGTATGAAATTAGTATATAAATTGTAAGTATAGAATATGAACATTTTTAACAGTTTTACTAAATCATACCACTGGTGTTCAACACTAGTATCGGAAATTAAATATCTACCCTAGTATCGCTATCAAAAATTCACCACCACGTGATCACTACGTGATCGGTACCAAAATTCTTTCAAGTTCATTTATGTTAAATTAGGGTTAGGATGAGTGCTCAGTTAGGGTTTGGGTTTAGGTTGTTATATAGTAAAATCGTTCAAGAAAAACTTTTTTTAGTTAAAAAAAATGGGTTCTTATGCAAACTTTTGAGAAATAAGCTTTTTTTGACAAAAAAAACGGTTGTTTTGAATTTTCTGATCATATTACATTACACCAAATTATGACGTATGATTTCTGACCTACTTTCTGATGATGTTCCAATCTAATTTCTGACACTGGTGTTGAATGCTAGTGGTGTGCTTTAGTAAACCCATTTTTTAAAAATTAATATTCAATTTATTTAATATATAATGAACATTAATTTAACAAATTTTATAAAAATTCGAATACGTTGTATTAAAATAAATACAACGACATTTATTTTAATTAAAAGAGAAGTAAAAAGACCTTATTTAGCACTTTAAAGGTGCCCTTTTATAGATTTATTTAGTTGCCTTTTGAAATATTTAAAATTTTTATTTTTTCTGTGTCGAATTTTTTACCGTGTTGATGAAATGATAATCTCTAATTGTCAAAGACCATAACGAAAAAAATCAAAACAAAAATTTAACGATCACTTCCAAGTCTATTTCATTAAAGTTCATTATAAAATAACGCACATTTTGATCGACATGAAAATTGCCATAAATATTATGTACCATGATCATAATGCCATAATGTCGTAATACCAAATGCTGTAATATCGTAATGTCGTAATCCATAATGCCGTAATGCTGTACAACAAAATGTGACTTAACTCTCATCATCTATATAATTAAAAACTAAAATAATTTTGATCGACAGAAAACTGCATACTGATTGAACTTTTATTCTTGATTTGATTGGATAGCTCAGGACATGTGCACATTATATCATTGATGTAAAGTCTGTTTGATTGATCATCTTTCAGAAACGTGATCATTATGTGGGAAAATTACAATTTTTGCTCATTTTGATTGATATGAAAATTGGCATAAATATTATTGTCATAGTTCTGATATAATTTCGTAATGATGTAATACCGTAATGCTAACAAACCACAAAGATAAAAAAATGATATTAATTGGTAGTCTGCAAGTTAATCAGAGATCGATCATAGTGTAATGTGATGCAAATCACATGTGAAAATCACTATAGTGTGAATGTGACGTGCATACATATAAAAGTTTTTTCTTACTAAATTAACGACACAAGTCCACTAATTGAAAGTTGTAGAGCTCGTCGAGGTGCATCTAACGGTGGTTAGATCATCCAAATCGGCCCAGTGGATGGCGAGATATCGTTGAAAAACGATTGGACGACTATATAAAATCTCTATGTAAACAATGTTTACATAGAGATTTTATATAGTCGTCCAATCGTTTTTCAACGATATCTCGCCATCCACTGGACCGATTTGGATGATCTAACCACCGTTAGATGCACCTCGACGAGCTCTACAACTTTCAATTAGTGGACATGTGTCGTTAACTTAGTAAAAAAACTTTTATATGTATGCACGCCACATTCACACTATAGTGATTTTCATATGTGATTTGTGTCATGTTACACTATGATCGATCTCCAATTAACTGGCGGACTATCAATTAATAAAAAATATTAGCAAATAATACTAACGCTAAAAAAATCACATCCCACTAAAAATTTAGATGATTGATTTCTAGATTTATCATAAATTTTTAGTCAGAATATTTATTGTCCGAATTATCTGATAATTTATTTTTTGACAATTCTATAGTTCGTAGTTTGATTCATTCTACCAACAAATAGAATCATGGTAGTGTGTTAATCTACTAATTTCTGTATAAAATGCTGCTTAATAATAATGAAAATAAAAAAAATTCAATTGCACTTTGCCAATTTTGATTTGCTATATCCAAAAACTATAATTAGACTATGAGAAAATTAATTATATATAATTATTTGCGTTTAATGTTGTTATAATTTGTAATTGATCTATTACATATATATAACATACATACAATTTATGTACGTAGTCCCAATAAAATATTTGCAATACATGCAAGCTGAATTTTGAGCATGACTACAAAAACCAGTATAATTTAGGATATATTGAGTATAACTAAAGTAAATAAATAACAGTAAATTATAGTGATATCCAACCATTTTTTTAAAACCAAAAACCAAATAGAAAATACAGAAATACTACAAATTAATGTCATCAATCAACTGAATTTCGATAGCAGTCTCCAATTGGTGAATACGAATGATCCAAACAGAAATTATTTGCTCAGTTATTGATATGAACATGGAATAGAATTGAAAAAGAAGAAAAAAAAGCATTCACATATTACCAAAAATTAGCAGATATGAATAATTCTAATGGAATATACCAAGTTGGATATTGTTATTATTTAGGAATTGGGGCGAAATCAATAAGCAAAAAGCATTTTCATATTATCTGAAGTCTTCTGAGGCAAGTAATTCTATAGGAATTTGAACATATTACAGAATTGGCATTGAAACAATTTTTATAAATTTTATGAATGGATTAATAACTAGAAATTTTGATTTTTTTCACATATGCGATACACCACACCCTATAAAATCTGGTGTAATGTGAAATCAAAACAATAAATTAATTCGTTAGTTTAGAGTTAGGGTGAGGGTGAGGGATAGGGTTAGAGTGAGGGATAGGGTTAGGGTCGGGCGATTTAGCAAAGAGATGTTAACCCAAAATTTCGAGATTAATTTTTTTTGTTAGTGCATGAGAGATAATTTCATAGGCAAAATTTCGTGCTATAGCCAATTTTTGAAAAAAAAATGTAATCACTTCGATTTCACGTTTCACCTGATCCTGAATTCTAATTGGTTGATCAAGGGTGGTGGTACATCGCCATGGCAATAAATTATAAAACCTTAATAACTAAGTTAAATTTTATTTTTTATTATAATGTTTGTAGTTTATTCAAAACAAGATTTCTTACATAATTTTATTTATCAGAGAGTAAACATAAAGTATATTTATTGATCTATTTTAGTAATTTAAGCTTATAAATATATCATATTATTTATTTATTTTTTGTGTTATTTAGTCTGTAAATATAAAGAACATATATTAATCAATGGAATTAAAAACAGAATTCTTTATAAATAAGAATCCATGATAATTTCAGTGCAAACTAACACATACTGTACTAAAATAACAAATTAGACATATTAATCACATCATTAAAAAAACAACTAGAATAATCAGTTGAAACCTTTTATTAATCACATATAATAATACAAATAATTTTTAATTAAACCAAATATAAAAAAAACTCTTTATATAAACTTCAATACATAATATACACAGCACAGGATAAACAAATAAACATTTATACACATATACAACTTTATTACAAAACCTGGTGACAAAGTCACCAAATATGCAAATCTAGTTTTAATATATAATCATATTGGATGTTTGTAATTATAATTATATAAATGCAATTTCATGAAATACACATAATTCGATGCTTGGAAAATTCTAATTTGAATTTCAGTTAGAAATAGATCAGTAAAGCCAGTTCTCACCTCATTTGGGGAGATTCACTGAATATTATAATAATATTATGTCTATAATTTTCAAATTAATGTTGAGTTTTTCTGCTAATTTCAAAGCTATCACTTGAATATAGTATATTAAGATTAGAAATCTACTATATTTTATAAATTACAAATAAAAAACTAAATCTTAAATCCTACTACCTCAATATAAAATGAGATTTGTCAATGTTTTACAAAAGTTTATAGAAAAAGGACTACAAACATCCTCTTCTATGTTTGCATGATTATGTTCTGCAAATCGTAGTATTTTAACCTCTCCTTGATTAACTAACTGGATTAGTTGCTTCTTCATGAAAGTTTTCCCATGAACAATATAATTTATAATGATTGTTAGAATAATTATTGTCACAGCTAATTCTGGAACATAGTGTACTTGTAATTAATTTCACTGGCTTGATTATACAACCAGCTGGGGTGTCTTTTGAGTATTTCTACCTTAATGACTTATAGGATGATAACCGCAAACCACACAGTTTATTGAAAAGATATTTGTTATCTAAGTCAAACTTGTATATGTTTTATGAATGAATATTGTCACTTTAAATACAAGATTATCTATCATCCGGATATTAGTTTACAAGGTTACATGAATAGACTATTAAACTTTTATCTGTGGCAGATTAAAATGAGGTAAAATGAAATCAGATTAAAATAATACCGGTATTTGCTTATAATATAAAAAAAATTGGCAAGCTACAGAAAAATGCTATTTTTGGAGTACATTTTTTAGGGTTAGGAGTTTATATTAAACAAGTATAAGCGGATTAAATAGAACCCACGATATTAACTCTTTGCAAATCCAAATCACATCATTCATGCAACACAGCCACTAGGGTCCGAAACGGGCCGGGTCGGGCTGGGTACCTGTGGACCCGGACCCGACCCGTTAACTTACAGGCCCGGTATGGACCTGACACATTAACATATGGGCCGGGTCGAACCCGACCCGTTAACTTATAGGCCCGGCATGAACCCGGCCCATTAATTTATGACCCAGTCCGACCCGACCCGTTACCTTATAGGCCCGGCATGGACCCGGCCCGTGTTTATTGGGCCGGGCCGGGTCGGGTTTATAGTTCAATGGACTGGGCCACCCAGTACAATTATCATGTGATAATGCACTATTTAATGTAAAGTAATTTCATGTAACGCTAAAAATGTAAGTTTGCGTAATACAGCAGAGCTCTAAAATTAATACGTACACTATTTAAACCACTAATATTTTTCTAATTTTAAAATTTTAAATTTTAATCAATTAATGAAAATACACCGCTCTCAAAGTAATCAAAAATTTTATAAACTGAACTAGTGTAAATACATTGCACAAAAAAGAAAAAAATAGCTCGGAAAAAAAAAAACAGCACAGAAAAAAGGTAAAAAAAAAAAAAAAACCGTGCAGCAAAAAACTGCACAAAAAAAAAAAACCCCCCCGCCAGTCTAATTCTGGTCATATTCGTCATCACATTCTTCCATATTATCCAACCAATCTTGGCCACATATCAGCATTTCGACTGATTCTGGGTTAAGGTTTGACCGATAATCATTGATAACTCTTCCAGCCGTACTAAATACCTGAAAATAAAGTATAGGCTAGTAATCCTTAAAATAATAAAAAATAAGTTGAACTCCGAAGTTTACTTACTGCTTCAGACGGCACTGAAGTTATTGGAATCGCAAGGATGTCCCTTGCCATTGATGACACGGCAGGGTATCTTGGAGCATTTATTTTCCACCAAGCTAGAACATCGAATGGCTCTAAATGAGAACGGGGGAAGAGCGGATCGGCAAGATACCGCTCAAGTTCATCAAATTCATTTCCAACTTTAGTATTATTGGCACTAAGAAAGGCATCGAAATCATCCATTTCTTCATCTTGAAGATCCGAAAAATTATTTATTGCAGTATTGGTTGTATGCTGCATATAAGTTGACCTGTAGATATCTTTAACTCTGCAATAATAGATAATTATTAGAATAATACACAAGCTAAGTTAAAACGATCTGCCTTGACGAAGGTTAAATTCAAAAACAATAATATTCTAACCTTGATTTAATTGAAATCAACTTTTCCTCTGCTACAATACATGACAAGTTCATTTTCTCCTTGTATAAATGAGTTAGAAACGACATCTTATAACGAGGATCTAGAACTGACGCAATACAGTGCATTTCACCCGCATCCGCCCAGTACTTATCAAATTTAGATTGCATTGGCTTGGCCATTTGATAAAGAAAAGGATCTAAATTAGTATTGTTTCGTTCAAGATGTACTCTAACTTTTAACAATTGAGGAAGAAAAATGTTTGCTGTAGAATATTTGCTTCCGGACAAAACTTCGGTAACTGTGTTAAAAGTATAATATCATTAATCTGTGCTCAAAGCAATATGTAATAGTTATATCCTGGATAGTTAGGTATAAGCGGAATTTTGCAGTAAAGTATAATTGGCCGCATAAGCGGCCGATTATACTTTACTGCAAAATTTCACTTATACCAAACTACCCAAGATATAATTAATATTACTTACTTTCATAAAACGGTTTCAAGAAACTGCAGAGGCTCTCTGCCTTTTCCCAATCTTCTTCGAACGGTGCGATTGGCTCAAAACTGGTATCCCGGTATGTAAGACGATCAAATATACTTTTATATGGGATGGTGGACGCCAACATGATGTACGTCGAGTTCCAACGCGTGATCACATCAAGAGCTGGCCTTTGACTTGAAACAAGTTCTTCACAAAACCCGGTTATATAATCCTCGAAGATTTGTTGACGACGTTGAGAGCTGTGAATCCAATTCACACAACCTCGGATCTATAATATCAACGATGAGTAAGTATGTCAACTCCTAGAAAGACTAAATTATTTACTTACCTTGTTCACAACATCTTTAACCATTTTAAGTCCATCGGTGACTATGAGGTTCAAGATGTGGGCACAGCAACGTTGATGTAGTAAATTTCCATTTGCAACGAGCATATTTTGTTCGTCAAGCCTGCGTTTTATATTGGTTATTGCGGCATCATTGTTGGATGCGTTATCTAACGTAATTGCCATCATCTATAAAATAATAAATTTGTTAATAACATATACTGTACAAATAAAAACCATCTATAAAACACTTACTTTGGACGTAATGTTCCAATCATCAAGACACTGCAAAAACGTATCACTAATAGCAATTCCACTGTGCGGTGCAGGAACTAATCTAAATGCTAAAACTACCTTCCGAAGATTCCAATCCTTATTGATAAAATGGCCTAATAAAAACATATAATTAAGTGACTAGAAAAAATGAATACATGATAGAAGAAATACATACATGTAACTGCCATGTAACCAAGATTTTGGTTCGAGGTCCACAGATCGGTTGTAAAACTTAAATGCCCGGGTGCTTCCTGTATCATTATACGAATTTTTGTTGTAAGCTCTTCAACACGAATTTTACAATCCGCACTTATTGTTTTTTCACATATTAATTTAAACTGTGGTCGCAAATTTTTAAGAAATTTTAAAAATCCCTTGTGTTCGACCATGTGAAATGGGTATGCATGCATTATGATCATATCCACCAGATCTTCACGACTTTTATCTTGTGAAAATTTGTAATTAGAAACACCTGATGGAGACAACTGTAATTGTTGTTGCGATTCAGGATTAAGGTATTTACTACATCTTGTTTGTTTTATGTGCCGAATCAAGGAACTTGTTCCCGAACTGGCATCATGTTTAAAAAAATTTTTACAGTGCGTACATTGGGCACGGTCCTCTAGAATTATATTGTTTTATAAATATATATATTTATAAATACATTTTTAACATAATTTATTAATTCTTACTTTTTTTAGGATCTTCGGGCTTGACAAAGTGTCCTTCTTTGAATACCCATGACGGTTCTTTACCACCCCTTTTGCGTTTTTTGATAGGTGTATGATTTTTTACAGGTAAGGTTTGTTCAGAACGCGTACTACCTATACTTTCATTACCTTCCGAATCCATTTTTATTTTAGTATTATTGTTCAAATTGAATTGTTCACTAAGACTACAAGTGTATGATATTGCTCTTTTTTTTTAAAAAAAAAAAAAAAACCAAAAAAAAAAAAAAAACACGAAAAAAAGGGGTACAATATCCTTTTACTGCAATTTTTAATTTCACATGTCTTTTTTTCCGTTTTTACACACATCTCGAGAAATTATAATCTGATATATACATATAAAAGAAGTAAAAAAAGTTTATATAAAGAGCATAGAAAAAATTTAGTTTCTTTGAGCACTGTACGTACGCACATATCTTTATTTAAGTTCTACAGTAGATACTTTCTAGATATATATATATTAAAATAACAGGTTTTGTTATAGCAATAAATATAGTTTTATTCGTAGTACCGGGTATGTAAAAAAATAAGTTAAAGCAATATCTAATTATATAGAGACTGTACTAAAACAGGCATTATTGGGTTTTTGACGGGTAGAGGTCCGAGTTGGTAAAATTTTCGCAATCGATTAGTTGCCAACTATAGTTGGCAACTAATCGATTACGGGATCACGTGACCTGACAATCGTTAAGTTGTTTAGTTGTTTAGTTGTTTAGTTGTTTAGTTGTTTAGTTGTAAGTTGTATAGTTGATATTAAAGAAAACTAATTCGTTTTAAAATATTTCGAATATATTCGAAATATTAAAAATAAAAAAAAAAAAGGGTGAGAAGGATAAAAGAAAAAGAGGGGTAAAAAAGAGAGAGGGGTAAAAGTAAGAGAGGGGTAAAAGGGAAAGAGGATAAAAATCGTTCAAAACGGTTTTTTTTTTTTTAAGTTTTTTTGCTCATTTTGTGGAATATATTTTTATAATCTATAGCAGCTTACGGATCAAATGGGCTTAAGAGATTTTGAACTTTGTTTTTTTTTTTTTTTTTTTTTTTTATCCGGTGATTTGGGTTGAAATTTTCATAACGGGTATGTAATCGTTAAAGATCTGCTAATCGTCATATATCGTTTCAAATAATTACGATTATAATCGATTTATAGATATATAACGATTTAATATAAAAAATGATATATATCGATTATAGATATATATCGATTTTTATCCAATTAATCGATATATAACGATATTTTAATAATCGATATAAAACGATTAAGTGCTATATATCGATCAATATCTATATATATAATTTCCCGATGTTATTGCTATTAATAGTAATAGTTGTTTGGTTGATTAATATAAGTTTTAGTTGGTTGACAACTAGTTGGTAATTAACGATTAATCATAATTGAACTAGTTGGTAATAAATCGATTAGTTGTTTAAATTTTTTTTAAATCGATTAGTTGAAAAGTTGCCAACTAGTTGGTTTTTCAACTAACGATTTGGAACTCTATTGACGGGTCTATTTATAAAGCCCGGACCCGGCCCGGTATTTTATATACCCGGTTCAGACCCGGCCCAGTATTTTTTTAGCCCGGCCCGAACCTGGCCCAGTATTTTTTAGCCCGGCCCAAACCCGACCCAATCAATTTACGGGTCTAAAATTTAGGCCCAGACCCGACCCGACCCGGCCCGACCCGCAAATTTGCGGGTCTGACCCGGCCCATTTCGGACCCTAACAGCCACATTACATGAACCCTGATAAAATCTACCACAACAATGTTTTTTGTTATTGAACTAATGTGATAAAACAAATTAGTAATAGTAAGATATTTTAAACATTTGAATCATAAATCAACACAAATAAAACTATTATAAAACCTATAAATTAACATGATAGGAATTGAAGAAAGCAATTAATCAAATTGGTAGAATTTGACCTTTATCCAAAACCCAATAAATTAAACCCTTATTCAGAAATTTAGATTTATAATTATATAAATCTGATACGTAATAAATGACCTTGCATTTAAATTCAGATCTATTAAGATAATATAAAAATTGAATTTAAAAATAAGTAGCTGCGCGACGCAGTCGTGCTAAACCAGGAATGGATAATAAACTTTTAAACGCAAAATAATGTCTAGGAGTATTGTTTAATAATGGCCAGGATTAAGCTTAATTCGATTAAAATTCGAAATTACACTTTTTTGTGTTATTCGCATTTTATATGGAAAGTCTAATTTAGAAATGTTGAATAAACTCCGATATAAATAGTTATATTTTGTTAAATACAAATACAGCTGATTTGAAAATTAATAGGGCAAGTGATGAATTTTGTGATGATCATTAGCAAATTTCGATAATAGTTTTAGATAGTGCTGCAAGCCGGCTTAGCCAGCCCAGCTGGTCCAGCTGTGACCTGGCGCAGTAAAAACAAGCTTTTATAGCGAATTTTTTGCATAAACTAAATTAATAAAAGTTTTTTATAATTATGCATTAAATAATAAATGAAAACTACCCAAGAACACCCAGAAATTTTATCCTAAATTCCACGCAAAAAAGCACAGCAAAATTCCACTAATAAAACTGCCAATAATCATTAAATAAAAAAATGTATTCGAACCAATTTTAAAAAAAAATTTTTTTAGCTAAAAATTTAAAAAAAAAATAAATTTTCGGCCAAAATTAAGAATTTTGAATATCATTGGCCTAGATTACAGCTGATTTGAGGTAATCCAAAACTTATTTAACCATTAAATATTCGATCGGTCACAGAGTCCCAGAATTTATGTAAATGATCTCCAAAATTCTTAATTTTGGCAGAAATTTTATTTATTTTGAAATTTTTAGCTATATAAAAAAACTACTTGATATGTAACAGTTCTCAAGGTTCAGATTAATCATGTGACATGCTCGATTACAAATATATTGTTTGATTGGCAAGATAGGGTAAGTATGAGGTAATTTCATAAGTAATGAGATAATAGGAAAACTAGAGTGTAGTTGGGTAAGTATGAGGTAACTTTAATTATATTACAAATGGCACAGTTTGCCTGTCGGGACGATAGTCATGATGTAAAAGAGCATGTGTAAAGTGCCAAGAAAGCTGCAGAAGCTGTTCGATAAGCAGAAGAAAGACCCATATAAGTGAGTTACTCCAAAGATAAGAGACAAGATAAAGGAAATTTTTTAAGAAATAGGCTTATTCCATAATTAAATTTGCCCAAAAACATTTTTCATTTAATTAGTATTGGCAATTTTATTAGAGAATTTTGTGTAATTTTGGCTTTACTGTTTTTTTGCCGTGCATTTTTTTTTCATGGAATTTAGGATAAATTTTTGGGGTGTTCTTGTTAATTTTCGTTTATTAGGCCAGACCAAGTTGATTATGTGTTTTACATTACCCCCATAGTAAAAAAAAATTTTGATAAATAGAACAATTGGAAAAATTTTTTTTCGAAAAAAATTTTTTTTAAAATTTTATTATGTGAACCACCCCTCCTGAAGGGTAAAGTAAAACACATAATCAACTTGGTCTGGCCTTATTTATTGTGTGATTATAAAAAGCTTCTTTTTTTAATTTAGTTTATGCAAAAATTCGTTACAAATGAAATGTTTATTGCGCCAAGCTGCAGCTTAGCCAAGGCAATAGCACATTAATTTAAGAAGCTGTGGTTGGACAGACTGAGCCAGTTTAGCCAGCTTGTAGCACTACTTGCGGCGTGTAATTGGTTTTGGAATTAACTGTCTTAATTCCTACCATAATTTGCTGAAAAATTTTGTGCAGCATTGGAATGGTTCCTGTCCAATTTAATGTAAAATTTTTACTATAAAAAAATTATATGCATACATTAGTATTTGTTTTATTCATGAATTTTACTATGATTTTAATTTTGTTACAATACCGTATGTGGTTAAGATTGATTTGGTACTATTATGATTAAACAATTGCTATTGAGTTTGTATTGTGATGACATTCTTGATCATAACTGGCTCATTGATATTTTAGTCTTAACATTTTGATCACATAAAAAAGTGCTAAACTTGATCATATATTGCTGCATTAGTTTTAGCACGCTGATCACATTTTGGATATAACCATGATTTAATTGGTTGGTACGAACTACAAGAATTGCCAAGAAAATTATTATTAATAAAAAATTTACGAAAAACGGAAAAATCTAGAAATCGTCACCTGGATCTTTAGTTTTTTTATCTATTGTGGACTTGCACTTGTGAACTTTAAGTTTATTTAATCAAGATTATGCAAAACACTTCAAATTCGTGAAACTTTGATTGACTTTTTTTACAGAATAAAATTGTGATCTATATACCTTCACTGCCACAGCATCCAATCAATCAATTAATTAATCAATTATATATCAGATAATTTAGTAATCAGGTTTTAAATTATCTGAATATCCACAATCGCCATTTGCAGCTCCTTCTTTGACATATAATATTTAGTTAGTGCAATTCCGAAAGACAATAATAAAAAGTGATCATCATGCACTTTAATAGAGACAAAAACCTGTTAAAGTGATGCTTGGTTAAATGTTTTTTATACAATAGATAAATATAGTATTATGTGATGCATGACGTGATGTTTAGATGCAGAAATTCACGTTTTACTGCATTTAACACATTGTCCAATTAGTTATGAGACGTACGCCATTTCAAATGCCTTATAACCATATACTTCGTGAAATTTTCAATATCACATCGCTCCATTCCTGGTATTATGCATGCGATACTAGAAGAAAAGCCTCATTTAATGCAAAATATAGAAATATCAAGATCATACTCATCGGTCCCAATATAGGCAGAACCCTGATGAGGATGGATCATTCGTATACAGATATAGACCTAATATAGGCAGAATCCTGATGAAGTCATAAGGATGGATCATTCAATCAGATGAAACAGTGCTATACCAATCACAAAATTAACTTGTCTGTAAATATACTTCATACTCGTTCCCGGTATATGCATGTACAAAGATATAAAAAGATCTGTAGTCACGAGATTGATCAACTAATTAATGCTCAGATTTTGCTATCTCCATTTAACTCTTCAGTAAACCATACTCTTCGTACTTTGTACTATGTTCCTGGTATAACAAATTCATCAAATTCGCTAATTTTAATAGGCTAAATACAAAATAATATAAGAAATTGGTAGCTAAATACATCAATCTATGATTGTTATAGACTGGATCAAAACAAATAATAAATAAATTTAGGTTTCAATTTCTCTATTCCATAATTTATATACCAGTAAATGTCTATTACGTAGTAAATCGTCATAATAACTTTTGTTCATGCACATCTATAGATTCTGGTGAAATGTGGTGAAATAGTTGATCTTTAATAGCATACAGATGATACTGATTATACAAAAATACAGATTGTTGATCAACGGAACTACCCCACTAGCCATTAAAATAAATAATGTCTGTTGTTACGATCGGTTGCGAGAGCTTGGTACAATTGTACCAGTTTAGTTCGATTGTAAACAAAAGTAAATAGTTTAAAATAATAAACTAACACACATAGTTTTGGGTTATAAGATTTATCTTTATTAGAATAAATCAATACATCGGGTTATTACAATAATACTAAATACCAGGGTGTGGCGACTTAGAGAAGTTGGTAAGTTGTCACCCCCAAGTGGCAGGTCTAGGGTTCAAATCCCACTGCCGATGCTTTGGAAAAATAGACCTGTGTTATGGTAACCGTTTCCTGTCGATCGGTTGGGTATATTACCTGTAGTCCTTGGTTACCATCTCGAATGGGAGCTTTCGGGCAAAGTTGTGTCCGGTGACACAGACAAATCCAAGGAACTGGGAAAATGGAAACCCATTTGGAAAGTCCCGAGTAAGGAGGTAGCAATAATCTTCGACGGTGCTACCAGAACCGGAATATCGGAAACCGGAGCTGGAGAACTGGACAATATGACCTTCGGAGGAGAGGGTCCACCAACCTGTCCGCCGGAGTCGTATCGGAGGAAAAGGACCTATGTTCTGGAATTAGGTACCAGGGGAAGAAAAACCATAGTAGCACCTAATGCTGGGTAGATCAACCCTTCCGGGCCAACTGGTTTGGAAGTTTGGGGCACCCGGTGATGGACCGGTGGGAAAGTAATGGTAGGTACTGGGGTCGGTGTGAACCTTACAAGGGCAGAAGTAGGTAATTGTAGCGGTTAGGTACCCTCTGACTGCAAGTTGCTTGCCTCTGTGAGTGCGTAAGTTACCGAAGTGTAGGTAATACCTGTGTGGGACAGTGACTGCTCTACCAAGTTTACCTGCGAGGATAAATTAGTCCTAAGGGGATGTAGGTAGCATCCGGGGCTGTCTTCGACTGACTAATATATTAGAGGGCTGTACCGGTGATCACAAGTAGGATTGACATGCGAAGCGTTGGACCAGAGGGTTTAAATAGGCAATCCCCTAGTTGGGTTGTAGGTATGGCAACTAGTATAGAACCTTCAGGCGGACTACTTAAATTAAACAACCAAAAGTTGTACATGTGGCTAGTTGTACTCTCATTCAATATAACTCAATTGTGGGTGTGCCCAAAGAGGCGCCCTTGATCCACAGGCTTGATTAAATAAACTCTATCCAAAGCGGGAACTTTAACACAAAAAAAAAAAAACAATAATACTAAATACCATCAAACATCGTTAACTCCTTATCTCTTTACTAAAACCCATCCTATTTATACTTTCTAATTTTAACTCTAATCCCTAATCAATTAATAGAAGCTTCAAGCTCTCGATTGGAGCTTTAAGCTCTCATCTGGAGCTTCATGTGCTCGTTTGGAGCTTTGAGTACCAGACTGGAGCTTTGAGCACCAGTTTGGAGCTTTGATCATCTGTAGATTATTTCTTATAATAAAACCACAACACAAGACTAACTAAATAAAGATAACAAAGGAAAAAATATAAAAAAAATAAAATATTATTCTGCACATAACATCATTTCTCACTTGAAAAGATGAGCTTCATCGAATCATTCTCCCTCTTTTATTGTACATATACATATAGTCAGAGGTATGTCTTGATTAGTTCACATGATTTCTTTAGGCAAGTATGAACACGAGATATCTTTGAGACTTTTTTTTTGGGTTATATGTATTCCTTATATCTATTTTTTCGATGATCACCTAGGTTGTTGTAGATAAATAGTAGTTGTCTGCCAGTATTTTTGCTAGTGATCTTTTGAATTTGAAATCTGTAAGTCACATGATTACTTCAGGTTTCTTCAGGTATGTATTTCTTCTTTTTTTCTTGTATCTTAATTTTTTTGTTTTACATTTATTAAGTCTTTTTTCTATCTGTGTCTTCTTTTGCTTTTTCTACTTTCAGCTTTCGGCCTTCTTTTCAATTCAACTTGGATCCTATGTTCTTGTTTGGAATTTCATTCACTTTATGATATAACACTTCTACTCCCTTAGATTCTTTTTGCCTTTCCATCAGCACAGTACTTTGAATATTTTTGACCTTGAATATCCAGGATTTATATTCTTTGTCAAGATCTTTTTTTCTCACTTTTTTCGTTTTATTAGTACTTATCCAGTCCCTAAAAGTTTCAATCTTTTTCTTTTACATGATGCATGCAGCTTCAAGAGACTTATAGTTTTCAGTTGGTTTTTCATTCTTAGCAGATTTCAGATCCCATTCGGATGTGTCTTTTCATCTTTACTTGTATCCATTTTCTTTTGGTGGCAAACTCCTAAGTTATCTGTCCTATCCAAAAATATGCCCACTTCAAATCCAATTCCATTTCTGTAACAACGTTCAAGATTATATGACCTATCAAAGAAATCAGAATCTATAGGCATTTGATAACCAATGAATGCTTTAGATTCATACTTTTCAAATTCGGTTCCACTTTGGTAACTATAACCAAGATTGTTCGTTCCTTTAGCAGGTCCTATTTTTGCTAATTTTTGATCATTAATAAATGCCTAATATTTGCCTTTTTCAGTATATGATTTGTTTATCTTTTCTTGATTGAAGACAAGCACATTACATCTCTTTAATCCAATTGATCCAATATATTTATACAGGGCTTCTATACTTAATGAATGTTTTGTGCTCATTCTTTTTAATTTTCATTCTATTTCAATAAGGATAGCCAAGATCACGTGTTTTCTTATTATGAATATATTTTTGACTCTTTGATAATCAACAAATAGCTTTGTTTTGTTTTTTCAACATCTATTTCATTTTGACAACTATAAAAAAGATTTTGCGAAGTAGGTGCTAATAGGACCTCGAAATATACATAGATAGGTCAGGTTAATTATAGAGTTACTAAAAAAGAAAAAATCTGCAAATCAACTTTAAAAATAAGCAAAAAAATTACTATAAATAAAAAAGAATTGCATAAAAAACCTCAAAAATAAGAGGATGGCTAAGTCCAGATGCGTCTTATATGTTTTTGATTATTTAATTAAAATTAGGGTAAGGGTTAGTTAGTGGTTAGGGTTGGGGCTTAACTTATAAGTAAAATTGTCTTCCTGACATTTTTTTATTAATGCTCCTAGACAGGTTTAGACATTTGTT
Organism: Gigaspora rosea; assembly: GCA_003550325.1. Classification (NCBI taxonomy): domain Eukaryota; kingdom Fungi; phylum Glomeromycota; class Glomeromycetes; order Diversisporales; family Gigasporaceae; genus Gigaspora; species Gigaspora rosea. The sequence continues at coordinate 276,033 of QKWP01000014.1, read as the reverse complement.
TTTTGTATTTTCAGCGTTTTACACTTTTTTCTTGTTTTTATGATTTGATTGGGTTTCTATTACGTGAACGCATCTGGCTTTAGACAACTCCAAAAATAAGCAAACTTATATCTGACCTATCTATGTATATTTCGGGGTTCTGTGCTAATACTTGGTTATATTCAGATACTTCATATTTATTATTGTCAATACTAATCCCATTTTGATAGTCTCATCTATGGGTATATAAGTTATGAATACCATCACTATCTTTTTGATAGCCATTCATCCCTTTTTTTGGGACTTCTTGCTCATCATTTTTAGGTTCTCTTGTTTTCATTTTTTGTTTTCTAAACCAATTTTTGAAAAAGAGTCAACGGGTTTCATTTTCTCATTATTTTTACTTTTAGCTATAATCATGTGACCACTCAATCCAATTCAGAAAGTGGGATATAGATTGAGAACTTCAGTTACAATTGGTTCTCCTTTGGGAATAAGCTTTGCTGGGCGGATTACAGGGACGGGCATTATAATATATGATAGTAGAGAAATCACTTCTTCTACCTCTCTTTTATTTTCTATCATATTTTCTATATCTTTAAAGAAAACTCTAAAGCTTCGGGAATTCATTTATCATTGAGAACCTCAGGAAACTTTTCATTTATTATTTCTAGGAACTTATCATTTTTTTCTAAGGTAAGTGTTGTAAAAAGTGCAATACACCTTTTATCTAAATGTTTTATATTCAAACATTTGTGGCTTTTTCTTTAACATTGGAGACATCGCTTCTTAAAGATAGTTTGCGAATATGCACTTTCTTTGGGCTTTCTATAGTATTCATTATGTTGTTTATGAATTTGAGAATATTGTTGTTTTAGATATTGCGAGTGAACAATAGGGTAGCAAGGTTCTTTTCAAGATTTTTGATGGGATTCAGTTTGACTGAAAGTGAGTACAATTTGTAATTGTTGAAGGAGTTGAGCAAGTTGATTAACAAGGTCAGACAAAGGGGTAGGTTGGTTAGGATTAGCCATAATAATTATGGAACTTTATTACAGTATTGCGTGTTCTACACAATGGCAACAAATGTTATGATTAGTTGGGAGAGCTTGATGAAATTGTACCAGTTTAGCTCTATCGTGAACAGTTTAAAATAATAAGCCAACACATATAGTTTTGGGTTATAAGGTTTATCTTTATTAAAATAAATGATTATTACAATATGGTCCAGTGCATAAAGATTTGTACCTCAAAAAGTTTTATAATTTTAACTCTTAGTAAAAGTCTTTATATTTTTGATTAATTATTAAAAATTTTTAATATCAAATAAAATAGGTTTAATCTAACTTATTATATTATTTTTATTGTTTTAACATTGTTTTATTATAATAATATTGCATGTACAATTTGCTGTATTCAAGAAAAAAAGAAAAAATTTTTTTAAAAAAAAAGATATTTTAAATATTTTCACAACCAATATGCAGTTCTATGAGCTTGTACTACACAAGTGCATTAATGTGCATATGATAAAGATATGGTTAAAATTTGAGCAAAATTGAAACACTAGTTGTAAAGAAATTAAGCTTTAAAGTGAAATAATTTGATTTTTTTTACTATATATGTGTATATATAAATTACTATAGATTACTTTAGTACTATTAATAAATTTTTTTTGTTTTATCAATAAAATAATCAAAATAATTTTATTTTTATTAATCTGTTAACCTAATAAGTATATTAAATTAAAAAAATCAAAAATTAATTTGTACAAAAAATATTTGAATCAGAGCTATTTGAGGTACAATCTTTATGCACTGGACTATAATACTAAATACAATCAAACATTGTTAACTCATCATCTCTTTACTAAAACCCATTCTATTTCTACTTTCTAATTTCAACTCTAATCCCTAATCAATTGATGGAAGCTTCAAGCTCTCGATTGGAGCTTTGAGCTCTCATCTGGAGCTTCAAGCGCTTGTTTGGAGCTTTGAGTGCCAGACAGGACCCTGAAATATACATAGATAGGTTAGGTATGAGTTTGTTTATTTTTGAGGTTTTTATGCAGATTCTTTCTATTTATAGTAATTTTTTTGCTTATTTTTGAAGTTTTTTCTGCAGATTTTTCCTTTTTTAGTAACCCTATAATTAACCTGATCTATCTATGTATATTTCGGAGTCCTTGCCAGACTGGAGCTTTGAGCGCCAGATTGAAGCTTTGATCACCCATAGACCATTTCCCATAATAAAACCACAATACAAGACTAACTAAATAAAGGTAACAACAGAAAAAATTAAAAAAATAAAAATATTATTATTCAGCGCATAACACTGTTCATGCTGTTAGTGGCAGAATTGGATCAGTCAGAAACACATCACGACGATTTGCTGGAGGTACCATAATCACCAACTGATTACCCGTTGAAAACTGGTTCTTGCGCACAGCCCATTGATCAATGAGTTATACTAATCGGAAGGACATTAAATGCAAGATCGAGGTATCTTTGATATGGCATGATTCTGTCTTTGGTTAAGAAAAATTGTGGGATAGAAGATAAAAATTTAGGAATCCCATTCAAAGTAGAACAGTATCAAAATACCATATAAAATACTATTTAGCAGAGACAAGCGTGAGAAAAGCATGAAATATTAAATAAAGATAAACTGACTTTGGTTTCTTTGCCCCTTGTTAATAAAAGCTTGTTTCGTGAACTCACCTTATACCCTATACGCCTTAGCCTTGCCAAATCATTCCGCCTCTCATCATTGGGTATATCGTGAGGTGTTTCTTTGGTCTTGATGGTTTGTGGTTGTCCGCCCCGTGATGCCGGCCCGGATTTCTGCCTTCGACAATACTCGAAACTGTAGTTAACTGTAACTACTCGAACCATAGATATGAATAGTTAACTGTAAAAACTATAATTAACTATTGTTAGCTATTAAAACTATACTGATATACAAACTATTGAATTTAAGTTATGAGAATTGATATCATATCATCAACTCGATAAATCTGTAGTGTACAATTAGGGATGTTAAATAGTTAGGGTGGAACTATATTAACTCAGCTCGGAGCATAAACCGTCATCAAAACCAGTTAAACTAGCTGGTTTATCATGTCTGTTAATACTATAATTAAACTAGTTCATCTCACATGATTAACCGGTTGTAATAACTTTTAAATGACTAGTTAAACTTATTAATAGCTGACATTTACTATATTTTCTTTGTAGCTTTATATTAGCAATTACTCCTTATACATAAATGTAAAAGATTAGTGGTAGAATAGGGATTCTTTAAAATATAATTCGCAATAAGTTAGAGTAAAGTAAGCTCGTTAGATCAAGTGGTAATAATAATAGCCTTTAAGACTGCAGATATAATTACAATTAACTATGTAAGCAATTATTTAACTTCAAGCCAATCAAAATTCTTGTATATCGACATAGCTAGTTAGACTGAGTTAATTTAACTAGTCTTTAATAACCGTTTACATGAATTTTACAAATTGCTTTATACAACTAGTTGAAACTTGTTTCTGCAGTTAACTGCCAGTTTGTATCGTTTTTAAACAGTTAACATCCCTACGTACAATCAGTATACATGTTACTCAAACTATGGATTATCTGTTCAAATTTGCCGATCAATGTAGTCACAACCCGTAAGAATAGTTCACCACTAGCCATCATTTTTAATTATGGGAAAAGAATTTCGCATGTCAAATCATTTCAATAAATTAAAACGAATAATTTAATGTAAATCTTGTACTTGATTAATAAATGAATTTATAATTATGGATTAAATTAATTCACATAAAATAATAGAGTTGAAATCATTTTATTTTCATATTTTAAATCCGGATTTAATCGGCTTTGATATATAAAAAATCAAACAAACTACAAAATTATGAATTTGAATAATAGGTTATTTTTAAACATTTAAATTTATAAAATTTATAAAAATTTACATATTAAAATGAAATTAAAGATAGGATAGATTATTTCAGATTATCAATATCATCTGTTTCTATAATTTTGATCGGTCGCTTGTAACCAGTAAATTTCCAAATGAACAAACCATTCAAGCTGATATAAACTCTTCCAACATTCATATCGGTTTTGAGAGAGCCAACGATATGTTTACATAACTTTATTATAAAAATAATCTGATTTATAGAATAAAATAAAAAAAATATCAATATACATGTTTCTGTAAAGCCTATTTTCATAGATACAGTAATAATATTCATAAAAAATAAGTCAAAATATAAAAATATTCATTAATTAGACAATTGTACCATAGGGATAATCCTTTCAATGTCTGTAAGTATAGGAATCGGCAATATGATTTTAGTCGACTAAATCAACTAAAACATAGTAATTTACATATAAATTTTTTAGTTGCCTAAATCGATTCCTATCTCTAAACGTCTGCAATTTCTTCGTTCACGTGAACTCTATGAGCAGTTAAATTGGAAAGTGCATCATTGATTTCGAGCAATATTTCAGCATGTTCGACGTATTTCGGTACGGCTTTTCCTTTAAAATTTCCATCCGAATTTGCATTTATTTCTATATTGAAATGGGAAAGTACTGATCGCCATACAAATCTCCAATTAGCAGTAGGATTATCTTGATTATTATATTCTGTAAGCAAAGATTTTAAATTTTTTTCAAAATTTTTAGCGAGTTCCTTTGATTTCTGTTCAATCAGATATTTAATAAAAAATGTTAAAGCGCCAATCAATGCTTCAACAGTTGTGGTGATAGCTATAGCATTCTCATAACTAGGAGGTTGAGAATTATTTAAATTATTTAAATTATTTATATTAAAATTATTCATATAATAATCAGAAATGCTGGCTTGGTAAACCGCAGTAGCAATTACAATTACTAAAATAGCCAATATGCCGCTAATCCAATACAATCTTGTCTTCACTTTTTCACTCATAAGCGAATAATTCTCGATGTGAATATTGATTTTATCAAGTCTTTTGTTGAATTCATCGCGAGTTAAAAAGCCATAAAGATCAAGGCACCATTCTGCTATGAATAGTTTGTCAGGGTTAAAATCACAAATAGCACCTTTTAATTCTGCAAGAGGGATTATTAATGTTTTCATTTTGTGTCAATTGTTATTGAAGTTTATGTAATATATCATGACTGATGAAATCAAAAATAATTGCCATATTTATAATTTATTTTTCATTACATGCTGTCGCGATTTTAGGTGATATTCAAGGATTATTAATTTAGTATGAAAGTGCAATTTATTCAAGATCTGCTGAATATAAATATAAATGTATAAATGCTTATCAAATTCATGTATTTAAAAGAGTTAAAGAGCTTAATAAAGAAGATGACGACAAAAGATATTTGAAGAAAGATAGAAGTAGAAAAATAATTATTGTATATTAATATTGCTCTATTTCATTCCTTTACTGATATCATCCACAAGCTTTTAACATTTATTTATCACTAGTTAACAGTCAGGACTAAATTGTGTAAATAGGCGTATCGCATTACAACTAAGATGGTAACAATGGACATATCTTAAAAAAGCATAACAAAAAAAAGTTAGGCAGCTCATTAATAAAGGGTGAATATGTTTCAAAAAATCGTACGTACGTATTTGGCTTTATTTATGATACATTCGCAAATTTGTCCAACATTTTGTTTTTAATCTTCCTTAATTTTTTTATTTGATTTTTTTTTAGGTTTATAAGCATGTACACCCACCCGATCAACCAATCAAATCAATCAAATAATAGGATCAGTTGTAACATGAAATCGAAAAAATATTGTTTTTTTTTAAAAAATCGCTTTAAGCTTATAATATGGCTTACGAAACCGCCCTTCTACTCTAACAAAAAAACACTATATCGAGAGTATGTAATATCAAGTGTCACTGACATATTTTATTATATACATTAATATATTATTGATTTAACGATATTTAGATTTTTCAATTTCTTTCTGATAATTTTATTCTTTTTATTCGCCTTTAATACTACAGCATAACATTTTCTGACAACTACCGGTATTTTTGTCGATATATTTCTAATACCACTTCATCAACAGTTTAGCCAATGATAATAACAATAATATTGCGATAATATACAAAAAATATTGCTTTTGCTTAGTGTTTCAACAGACTAGAGCATTTTTCAAGCATTTTAATTCAGCAAAATTTTTGTAATAAAAAAAAATTAAAATCAATAAATAAGTATATAATTTAATTTGGGATCCGACTGATTTTCGGCGGGATAGTAAATTGACCTGGTCATTGCCAATTTTTCAAATGACCGCTCATTTGAGGTCATTCAAATTTTGGGTCATATGTAAATGACTCGTGACCAAATGACTATGATCATTTCCAAATGACCGGGGTCATTTGGTCATTAGGCTATTTTGCATAAAATTGCTTCCTATCGATCATGTATAATGCATGTTTTAAATAATACATATGTTCACATCATTTCTCAATTCACGTCGATTATTAATTAACATGCCATTTGTAAATTCGAAAATGATTTATATCATTTTACAATCGGTAAATTATTATTCACGAACTTTTTTTTATTTTCTTAAAAAAAAGGGAAATACATTATTTTTTTGTTTGTGTTTTTTTTTTTAATCACTTCATAACTGATCTTATGATTCGATTAGAATGTCGTTTTACAACCGGTCTGGAAATGACCTAGTCATTTAGCCAAAATACAAATGGTAATCATTCATCAAATGATTCAATTATTTACCATGTATAATAATTTTTATTAGATAGCATCTAGCAACGTTTTATTTTACGAAGAACAATAATCAATTTTGATTGGCTAAAAGTATTAGATAATCGATTAACCGGAGTTAAATGACCTTCTTAAGTCATTTGGGCTGTGAAATGACCAATGACTAATCATTTGTCATTTGAGTCATTTGGGTCATTTAAAGTCATTTACCATCCCTAATTTTAGGTGATTTTTACTACTGTATTAAATTCGATTTACAGAACCAGTTGTTTCCACAATTTCGTACTAAGAAACCTCACTTGTATGCATAACAGATGATATAGAGGAGAAAATTCCGAGCAATGGTAGTTGAAACATTAATATTGGCCCAATTAATTGTGAGATATGGATGTTTTTGTTTTCATGACTATATAAAATAAACGTATAATCGTAAAGACAAAAATGCCCATATTTCACAATCCACTGTACTGATTTTAATTCTTCAGCTACCATTGCGCTCGTAATTTTCTCTTCTACAACACTTGTTATGTGCTCAAGGAAGGTTTAATTAGAACGAAACAATTTATCCTTAGGGAAACGATAGACTTCAAAAAAGGCAAAAATTACATAATAAGCATATCTCCACAGTTTACTATGTTTTTTCATTAGTTCTCAAAAATCAAATATTTTTTGCACTTGTAAATTAATAAGGAAAAATATTAATATACAATATGTTAATATTTATAACTTAATATTATGCGTATTTGTTAAAATAAATTTTTTTTAGATAAAATCTAATCATCTGATTAATTAGCATTTATTGCTGATTTCTATGATAATATCTAATAGGTGATAAGTTTCAAGTGTAAAAGAATTTGTAGGAGTGCAGAAATGGGGGCTTTACAGTAGAAAGGGCGGATACACCCCAAAATGAAAAAACATTTTTTATTAAATTCTGGTAAATTTCAATGTGATCAACATTCTTCAATTATAAATGAAAGTCAATTTGCATAATAAAAAATCAAGATATGTAATGTAAAAAGAAAGCTGCGCGAGGTCGAAGCCAAGCGCATCACGAGATTACCCGTTAGTCACATGTTATATTTAACCAATCAAAATCGTGAATTTTGATTAACCCGGATCAGTCCGAAAATCAAAACAAAGCAATTAAATTCAATTTCGAGGTAGGAACGTCCCAAATAAGGAAACCCTTGGTTGACTCAGGACCGACGATCATGCGTATTGGTTAGCCAATCAAAATTGCAAATTAATAATTATATACTATTAATAAAAACCCGGGACATTTATTTAATAAAATTATTGTGATGCAATTTCAGGATTTATGTAAATATTTTTAAATATTTTTAAGTATTTCATGTATAATTTATTATTTAATAATAAAATATTTAATAATTTATTTATTAAAATACATTATATTTAAAAAAAAAATATATTTAATAAAAAAAAAAATCTATATTATAATTCAAAAAAGTTTTTTTTCGCTTGTTCTAACAAATTATCTATCGCTGCTATGTCATCCGTCACATCTTCAGCATCGGAATCATCTTCGTCTGCACTTTCAACATTCTCATCCATAAATTCCTTTTCGCCTAAATCTTTCATCATACTTACTTTTATTGCTTCAACATTACTTTTGATCGCATCCCGTAAATAGCCTAAGCATATTAGACATTTAAAGTTACATCTTTGTAAGCAACGGCTATGATATCTGTGCCCACACGCAAGAACGTTGCCGTCGTTCGAGCAGTTAGTATAGTTAGTACAATCACAGTACAGATAGTCACACAAAACATTAGTAAATAGTTTCTTAGAGGTAATGAAACCTCTCGGAAGATGGCGATCAGTTATTTCATAACCTAACGATGGTAGCTTATAGGAGTTAATACCATCATTAGATGAATTAATGGTCAAAGGATACAAATGACGCGCTTTATAGATCTTTGCAAAAGTCTCTAAAAGCAACACAGCACACTTTCGGGACAGTATGTGCAATTGCTTCAGTTTGTACGGATATTTCATGGGATTCACAAAACATTGACGGAAGGTATTATCATCTCGATTTTGAAATATAAAGCGCACCTCCTTTTGCAATTGATCTGCTTTAAAAAACTTGGCCGTACGTCGTCGAATAATACTATGAACGGTTTCTACAGAACAATCGCTTAGAGATGCGAGATGATTAGTAACAATATTCATCATTGGATGATTAGTATCCATCCAAAAGAAAATGTCAGAAAAAAACATCAAAGGGGAACGCTTATAATTTCTTCGATCAAATCGAAGAAATAAATCGCACCAGCAATGCATACAAGCTTCTTCGTATGCTAGCCAGTTTCCTTCTCGATGGTGAGCCGCGTAAACGTCGAGAACTAAAGGAATTAAGTTACCTAAAAGATCGGTTAGATATAAAAATTCTAAATTTTTACACGTATGGCCAAATTTTGAATAAATAACATTAGATATATCAAACCACGCCACACGCATAAGATAAAGAATTAAATCGATTCTCCAAGGGTGTGGTTTTTTACCCAAGTTTTTCTTTTTACCAAAAATTCCTTTGTAAATATCGTTAAATAAAAATGAATTTTTCTTATAAACAAGTTCACGACCATTCAAGGACACGTGGAGAGGGCCCATAATAGGCACAAACGATGTAACGAATGTAGGAATGACTTCATTGTTGAGAAGAAGCCGATGCACAATGGCCTTACGAATAAAAAATTGACCAGGCCAATCCGCAACGACGGGAATTATGTGGTCGGAAAGGTATCTTTGCATTAATTCTTGATTATGCACAATTCGAAGTGCATTTGTATAGTTTTCCACATTTTTCAAATTGCCTTCGACGAAATCAAAAAGAATTGTATTCTGGATATGCCGATCGCCTTTTTTTTCTACTAACCTATCATTGTAACTGTGTAATGTTAGCCTCTCTATTACCTCATCGTCAGAGCACTTACCTGTACGCCACAGTTTACACTCGTTATACGGAATGCCAAGGTTTATGATGAACTGTTCATCAAGATGTTTTATTATCAGCTCATCATCAATAATTTTGGGGTTGAGTGCTCCATTACGTGGTATTGCTGATACAGGACACGGATTTGCTATAATAGTTGCCATGTGTGCTGGACGAGATGTACTAGTAGAGTCTGACTGCTGTGGAACGTGGATATTGTGGTAATCATCAACGTTCAACACAAAAGCATTGCCTGGATATTTTAAAAGAGAATTTTTCACGTATTCCTCATGGGCGTCAGAAACTTTTTTCTTTTTTTGATCCACTGCTCTTGACATTGTAGTTACACCAAGTTTTGCCAATGTATCTAAGCCTTCGTTACTCGTACCTACAGAATCCAAATAAAATGCTACATCGAACTTAAAAGAATTAATTTTTGAATTGTTTAACGACGCAAGAAGATAACAAATTTGAACGATTAATTTCTTCATATGATCCATGGTTTTTTTACCGCTCTCAAGGGGCTTTGCTACTAAATAAAGTTGGTCAAGAAAATTGTTGAGATTCTTATCTGCTTGAAATACTTTCCTCAATTCATCGTATGAATATATGGGTCCTTCTTTCTTTACGTGCTCCTTCTCATAGAATGTTCTCGCCATGGTCTCAACAACCTCAATGAGATAAATCGTATCTACATCCTCTACATCTTCCATTAAAGTTTCTACATGATATGGAACTTCTTCTCTAGCTTCTACTTCGTTCCCAACTACATCTTCTGCTTCTTCAACAGAGACTTTTACTCGTTTAGTATTTTTTTTAAGCCTTTGTAGCGGATTTTCAACTAAACTCATATAACACAAATTGCATAAAATAATACCCTCTCCCACGTTACCTTTGTTAAGCCGTTTCTTTCAGCCTGGCTCCATTTTTCGTTCTTTAATGGACGGAATCTACTAGATTCAGTGGCTTTGCATTCTTCACATTTAATAATTTCAGACATGATTTTGTTTAGCAGATTAAATATGATAGCTGTTGGATTAAGTTGGATTAAGCGAATATGTTATATGTCTAAGCGAAGGTTACAAGTTTACTTAGTGCACTTGCCCCCCTTTACTTGTGAGTTAAGCCACCCGAGCTTCCGAAAAAAGTATTGTAAAACGTATAAAAAAAACCTTTGATTAATTGTGTAACGATCTACAGATCGGGGCACTCGGGACGTTCCTACCTCGAAATTCAATTATCTCAAAATTATAACCCCAAATATGGTAATAAAAAATAAATTATTTATGGCTAAAGTTGTAACTAATATTTAACGGCTCTTGTATGATAGCTTAATGGTATACAAAATATATTATTTCCTTTATTTAATATCCTATCTATCAGAGTGAACTACTATCATTTTTAATTGAGGTTAAGAATTAATAGAATTGGTTAAGAATTTCCAAATGTTTGGTTCTCTTTTCTAAATCTGAGTTGATTTTGTATCAAAAAATTCTCACGCTATGTGACGTCGAGATTATCAGATTGTAAATCATTATAAATGGTAAATGAGCTATTTGATATTGTGGTCTCAATTTTTGTACGTAACTCTGTGAAGAAGATAATTAAACCATGACATAATTATGTAAAATTAATAATAAATAATAAGTAAATTTTAATTCATTTTGCTTAGAATAACCAATTTACTAATAAAAGCTCATATAAAAGCTATGATACTGTAGCACGAATGATACCTAGTAAGCTCAAAATTTATTTATTTAAAATAATAATTAGTTTCTTTTAAAAAAGAAGACTACACAGAATTTATTTAAGTACTGTTTTATTCTATTATGATCATTACCTTTATAATTATTAAAATGTGTTGCTCAACAAGTAATTGTTAAAGACAGTATTTTTTAATTTTGTTCAATTTCATCCTTTACAATAAATTTAGCATTTACCGTAAACATTAATGCTGCATAAGAACTTCGTAGGGAACTGTAGTCAATAATCAATAATGATATATTAAACAATTAAAAGGAACCAAATTTTTTAATAAAATATTCTTACAGTTTGGAATCGCAATTGGGATAGGAATAGTAATTATTAATAAACAATAACATAAAATTCATGATAATACTTTAAAAAACTAAACGAAATAAAAAAGTCTTAAGCATTCTTACGCTTACGTATGCTTATTCAAGATAAGGTGCCTAACATAATTCGGTCTATAAAACCAATTTAAAATATCCGGAATAATCATGTACCTGATATTTCGAATGAATTTTGAATGATAGATCTAAAATTTTTAATGATTGGGCCACGCAAAGTTAATTTTTTGTTTTGCATAACATGGTGTTCCAAAATTCCAGTCGGCGGGTCGGATTTTTATTTTTATTTTTATTTTTTTTAATCTACTATAAATTAATAAGCTCATGTTCACATATAAGCCCATGCAAAGTTGATTTTTCGGTGTGCATAACATGGAATCAGAAAATTTTGAAAATTTTTTTTTCGGTAATTCCGGAAATTAAGGCCATCATCGGGTGACACCGGAGAAAAAATTAAACGGCAAAAATGGAATAATTGGCACAATAAGAATTTAAAAAAAAAAAATTTTTTTTTGGAAAAATTAGGTCGGCGAGTTATGCAAAACGAAAAATTAACTTTGCGTGGCCTTAATAAATTCGTAACCTGGTTGTTGCAAAAGGAGCAACGTAAAATAAATTTTTGCAAAATTTTTGTATAAGTTGCTGCATTTATCGCTATAACTTTAATTAAAATTTTAATCAGAAACTTTAACGTTTAAATTAAATATATATCATTATTTTTTCTAGTTCTGAGGTATACATAGGTAGGATGAATTTAGATATATACAAAGTACTGTACTTAAACTTTGTTTGTATAACAAAATAAAGTATGGCGCCAAACATGTAACACAGATATACAGTAACAATTCAAGGATGGATAAATAGATTGATCATTACTATATGATAGACTATTAAATTAACAAAAACTGACAAAAGTAGTGCAATAGAGGCGTCGGTAGGATTCATCTTCACTTGTAGTTTTATAAATTAAAAAAATTTTCGAAAAAATTATATTCAATCAAATCAACAGCAGGCAAAGCGAATCTACTAAACTGTTGATCTAATGATTGAGTTTCTTGAATTGTCATTTGGTATTGATTAATTGTTTGGATTTGAGGATCTTGATGCGTTTCTGATTGCTGAAAATTATATTCAACCAAATCAACAGCAGGCATAACAAACTGTTGATCTAATGATTGAATGTCTTGAAATGTCATTTGATATTGATTAACTGTTTTGATTTGCGGATCCTGATGCGTTTCTGATTGCTGAAGATTATGAATCTCTGAATATTGTCTATATTGATCGTTTTTGTTCATCATTTGAGTTTGATCAACGGATAATCGGAATGTACCTCCCAGTTGTTGAGGCATAAATGTATATTTAGATTGTTGAAATGTTGTCGAATTATTATTTCTTTTAGGACGTTTTTGCTTAGATTTATCTACCCGTTGTTTAATGGATAGTATTGTCTCATTTTTGAACTTATAAGTTTTCGGCATGAGTTATATGAGCCTATTTCTTTTGCTTCAAGATCATGAATTTATAAAATTTTTACAATGAGACACGGTAGTCTATTTCGAAAATTACATTATTTAAACATTTCTAAATATGTTAAAAGACAAAATTAGTATTTTTTTTAATAAATTATAAATTTAAATTAGGCGAAATACATAAATATTATGGTAATATTTTCAACAGAATTAGTCAAACGATTGAACAAATGCAATCGTTTCTAAATGAAACTTACAGCACATCATTCGCGTTACTTTGAAATCCATTTTATTGGTTTGTTTTCAAACAATATGTTTTAATATTATCATTATCGGATTTAGTAGATAAAAAATCTTAAAATTTTTTTCGCAGATAAATAATATAGATTTTTACATTATAATTATTGATTGTTTACCTTTTAATTAGAAATGTTATTACTTTTGACAAGAAATTATTTGCTGTTTACCTTTGAATTAGAAATGCTTTTTGCTTGTGACATGATATTATTGGTTGTTTACATTTTAATTAGAAATGCTGTTTGCATGTGACATGATAATCAATCCTTACAGTTGTTACGTGTTACCTAAACAATCTGTTATAAAAAATATTGATGATTAAAAATATTAGGCATTTATCATTTTATAATCTACAATATTTACCCGCCACGGAGATCTCCTTCCAAAGATTTGAAACCAATTTTTGATTTATACGCGGGCACCTAAGTATGATAATACCATATTTAGACATCTAAATATGTAATAATAAAACATAATCTTTTTCATACTGTAGGCCTCCTTTACACGGGTACCCAGGTGTGTATTAAACGAATATGGGAAATATCTCATAAATAATATAATGGATTTATATAAATATCATTAAATATATGATTATACCCGTTCCATAAATTCTTTGATTTGATTATTTATTGGGCACAATAGATGTGAAATGCAGATTTTATCTTTCACGTACATCGTTGTCACACCTTTTCTCTAGATGGATTTATTCATGCTGCGTTGAGCTCATATAGATGCCTGACTAATGACGAAACTATATTATAAAACTTATCTATATACAAAGAACCTATTCATAAATAAAAAACTTGTTTATTAAGATAAATTATAAAAAAACGAAAAATTAATAATAAAAATCTATTAAGACATTAGGGATCCAAGTCAATGTACTTCGAAAATAAGTGTGGCTTAAAAATTGAATTTGCGACCACGAATGGTCAAATTGGAAATAAAAAGAGGATGTTCTGGAGATATTTATTTCATGAAATAAAATTTTAAATTCATACTTGTACAAAATAGTTTTTATATACTGTCGAATCTTGAATAAATAAGATTTAATAAATATATTTAATTTTATAAGGGAGATGGAGGTATTGTGGCCAACCCGTATATCTTGTGATCTAACGATCAAAATCGGGTGAATTTTGTATCATTGATTCGTCTCATTGAGACGAATCGAATTATATAAAAATCATTTAACTTTGATCTCTAGATCACAAGATATAATCATTTATACAAAAAAAAAATCTATACACTCTTTGATGATGAATAACTTTTGATCCACTGGCCTATTTTGGACGATTTTATCACCAAAGCAACCGTCTCGATGAGACGTTTTTAACGAGCGAAAATTATTTTAAAATCCCATCACAAGATCTCGAGATCGATATAGATTTGCCTTATTTCAAAAAAATTATATACCGTATTTTACCGAAAATAAGCACCACCCAGAAATAAGCACCCACTTTATTTGTATTATATTTGAAAATAAGCACCCCCTTTGAAATTAAAATAATTTTTTATAATTAACCATTTTATATTTATTATTATAATAATTATGATAATATAAAACTTTATTTATTTAATTAGCGATACATAAGTTAGTGGTTTTCCACCTGCACAACGCAAGCCAGCGTAAATATGAAGAATTCAAAAAAAAGGAGCTGAAGGTGATTACTTCTTATGTGGCGGGCGCATATCATTTCACAAATCTCCTGTCTTTTATCAACATATCCTGTCTTTGTTATGTTAATGGTTATGTCAATGTATCCTAAACCAGTAACTCATTGAATTACTAATCTTTAATCCCCTTGCAGCATTATCATCCGGGAGTTGCATGTTCGACCAGCCTTTTCTTGTTACAATCAGGACTACCCATGTGATTGTTTATGCTAGTGATTGTTTATGCTAATGCGTCACTGCTTAGGCTTCCTTTTCGGTCTGTTGACCTTGAATAATATCGCAAAAATAAAAATAAAAAAAAAAAAAAAAAAAAAAAAAAAAAAAAAAATTGGGTTGGGCCAAAAATCGAAAATGAAATTTATTTCCGAAAGCAATCACCACTTATAATAAAAGGGGGTGCTTATTTTCGGTAAAATACGTCAAGCAAATCTACTGATGTTTACACAGATCTTTAATGATCTCGGGATCCTGTAATTGGATTTTAGCAATTTTTTCGCCTATAGAATCGCCTCATCGAGTCGATAATTTTAGTGGTAAAAATCAACCAAAACGAACCATTAGATCAAAAGTTTATTTATTCACTACCAAATAATTGACAACAATACTCTAAAATTCAATTTTATATAGTATAAAAAAAATTTTTTACTATATTTTATTCTTTATTAAACATAGCTTAAATGACAATAGTTGTATAAAAACTTGTATATTTATTAAAAGTTTTATTAAAAAAACTTTAACCTAATCACAATACTCACATCTCCCTTATATTTGTATTATCCATGTTAATACTAAATATGGGCCATCTTGCCACTTCTAGACAAAAATTTAATACTTTAAAATTACTATATAATCAAGTTTTGATTTTTTATAAATTAAATTTTAAAAAAAATTATATATAATATATAACATATATATAATTTAGAATTAATTTTGTTATACCCATAGGGTACATTAAATTTTTTTGTACCCATTATTTTGATCATATGATATTACATACAAAATCAACATTGTTTATATTAGGTTAGGGTTAGGGTGAGAACTATATTAGGGTTAGGGTTTAGGCTATTGTATAGTAAAATTGCTCAAGGAAAACTTTTAATTAATGTACAGAAGGTGGTTTAGTATGCAGTTTCTTGCGAAATGAGCGATTTTTTGTCAAAACGAACGGTTGTTTTGAATTTTTCTGATTGTGTAACATTATACCTGATCTTGAATTATGGTGGTGATCTATAGATCACATGATGCAGGTATATGTACCTTTGGGTACATATATATAATCCCTATAATTTATTTATAAAAAAAATTTTTTATTAATTATTAATTTTATATTTTTTAAAAAAATTTTAAAATTGATTAATTTTTATTATTAAATAAAAAAAATTAAAAAATTAAAATTTTTAACATTTTTAAATTTACCCAACTAAAATCAAAGTATTTTTTTGTAATAATTCGCAATTGACTTGGTGTAACTATTAAGAACAAACCTGCAAAATTTCAAATAAGGTTATTATATAGGAAAAAAAGTTATAGTATAATTTATAATACTAATTTAAATTAATTTACTATATATTTTATATAGTAAAAATAATATCTAATTTATATTAAAAAAGTTAAAAATCTATATATTTTTGATTTTAAAAATTTTATATGCATATATATATATATAATAAGAAATTTATATTTTGACGCACCGTGCACCATGGTGCATCCCTTTGTCTGGTGTTACACCTGATCATGTAGATCGTCCGTCCAGTGTTACACCTGATTATGTAGATCGTGATCACGTGGACTGTCATGGGGTATATAATATTAGTGATCATCATTGATAATTAATGTTTTTTTCTACGATAAACCTAATTTTTTTTTTCGTTTCAGGTAATGTTATAGGATTTGTGGTCGCCGTGTATCTTCGCAAGCCTGTATTTTAGTTTTGGCTCTGGTATGCACTATTTTGTTGTGTTTTTTTTTTTGTTTTTGGCTGCAAAACGGTTCGACTAACCCGATGTTCATTTCTTCTTTCTAGGGGTTTTTCGTTTGTCCGCTTTGTCTGAAATTAGGCTTTCGATTTTGAGTGGGTACTATTAACTTGCTTGTTGTTTTGTTTGCATAGCTGTAAAACATATTCAAGCAATACCTCTATTTCTTTTTTTCCAGTGATTTTCGTTTGTCCACTCCATTCTTCCTGCAGATTTGTCTAGGGTTAGGTTTTTGGTTTCGAGTTGGTATATTGTAATTGATGTTGTTTTTGTTTGACTGGTTGTAAAACACGTTCAAATAACGTGATTATTTCTTTTTTTAGCATTTTTTGTTTGCTCACCTTTCTAATGATCATCCTTTCCAAGTGGTTCGTTTGTTGCTTCGACTATGGCTAGGCTTTCTGTTTCGGTAGGTATATTTGTTGTCTTTTATTTTTCAGTAGTGAAACACATTCAAGTAACGCGTCTATTCGTTTTTCGGTAATTTTCATTTGCACACTTTTCTAACACTAATTTCTTCCAGGTGATTTCGTTTGTCCGTTTTGTCTATGGCTAGGATTTCTGTTTTAGTGGATATTAATTGTGCTTGTTATCTTTGCTTTTCCGGTTGTGAACACGTTCAAGTAACACTTATTTTTTTTCTCTGATAGTTTTCATTTGTCCGCCTATTTCTTCTTTCGCGAGTTGTCCATGTTTTCCCAGTTTGAAAACATTCAAGTAATGCACTTTCTTTTTCCAGTGATTTTCGTTTTCTACTTCTCGTGTTTCCACCACAAAATTTTGTTGAGTCGTCTAGGGTTAGGGTAAGTTAGGGTAAATTAGTTGAGGTTGTATCGAATATTTAGAAGATAGAGCGAAGCGGAGGCGATAGCTGAAGCGAAGCGACTACAGGGTGAGTGAAGCGAGCCCTGTCTGTGCTGCTGAGCGTAAGCGAAGCAATACAAACTGTATTGAGTATGACGAAGTGGCATATAAGAATATGTAGCAGATAGCTTTGTTTGCTGTTAGTTAGGTTAGAGTTAAGGTTAGGGTAGGTAGGGTATATTAAAGTTGTTTTTTAGTAATCGCGATATGTATCATGCCGTGCAATTGTAATAAATTAATCATCTATCAATCGCTATAAATCGTAATTCTTAAATAAAATATAATTCTTGCATAAGTAAAATTATAAAAAAACGTACCATTAATCACATCGATCATGTGATCCAGAGTGTGCTGTCGACCGTGTGATCTGGGATGGTGATCTGGGGTGATCCGGGGGTGCACCGTGGTGCAGGTGCACCATTTTTTAAGATCCATATAATAATCCTTTAAACTCTAATTTTAAACTGATATTAACTAAAAATTTATTATATTATTATAAATTTTATTAATTTGTCATATAAGTATATATTATTCTAAAGAAAAATCTAGACAGTGCTCTGTGCATTTTGTGCCCCTAATGTACTAATAATTATTTTGCCTGGAATTAGAGTTATGGTTAGGGTCAAGATTAGTACAAAATTGTGAGAGGATCATTTTCGTTAAAAGTGCAATAGGGTTACTCTAGTAAAATTTTGCTATATAAAAATATGGGCACAAAGTGCATAAGTCACTGTCTAGTCCTTTTCTAAACTAAAAATTATTATATTTATTCTCTTTACTAGTTTTAACTAATAATCTATATTAATAAAAAATAATTTATTTTTGTATAAATTTTATTATATATGCAAAATATTATTAGAATTATTTTTTTTTATAAAAAAATATAGGTTGTGTAGTAAAAAAAAAGTTAAAATTATAAACTACAGTTGTCTCATTTATACCATTATATTTATGCTAATATAATATTAATGAGAATTTATTTAAAGTTGATATATATATAAGGGGATTTAATATATAAAAATTTATAAAAATTTGGTGGCTTATGTTGATATTAACAAGGTTGATATTAATGAGGGCCAACTGTATTTATTATTTTATAAATATATAAATTAATAAAGGCGTTATTTTATGGCGACTTGTTGCTATAGCGACCCTGTAATCAACCAATCAAAATCTATCATGTGATTCATATGATGACCGTTACTACTCGGTTAACATGTAAATCACATGATCAATTTTAATTGGTTTCAGATTTATTTAAAATTTTTTTAATATAAAAAAAAAATACAAACAAAATTGTAATACAAAGATAGAATTTAACTAAACTAAATCCTCCCATGATGCTTTTCTGCCAATTCTTTTAAGTTCAGCTTTGCAACTATACTTCCCCAGATCTAAACACTTCAGTTTCTCACAAAATGCCAAATGGGTCAAGAAAAATTAACAACGCCCAATCTCTATTTAGCATTGATTCAACAATTCTGTTCCAATTATGGCAACAACGCTATTTGACAATGACTTCATTCAATGACAACTCCATTAAATGCCCATTCAATAACAACTCTATTCAACGACAACTCCACTTAATGACGACTCAACTTGATAATGACTCCAACAACAACAAAAAAAAACATCAAAAAGCAAAATGTTAGTTGAAAAAAAATAAAAAAATAAATAATAAATAAATAAAAAATAAAAAAAACTTATTTTTAATGATATTCTGTTTTATTCTGTTTATACTGAATTATTAATAGAAAAAAGTTAGTTTAACATATATACATACAAAAAAAACCCCCCTTACCCAAAAAAAATAGAACCCAATTAAAAAAAAAACGAACCCAAAAAAAACAAAAAAAGAAA
>QKWP01000014.1:181410-251670 GCA_003550325.1 Gigaspora rosea | reverse complement strand
TAAATTGGCGTATATATTTTATCATTATAATTTCAGATATTTATAAATATTTATAATGCTCAAGTCAATTTAAACAGTATTGTCTCGCTTTGAATTGACAAGAACACTAACATTTGTTGTAAAATATTAAAATTTTAAAGGTGTACGTATGTTTTTTTTAAAAAAATCGATTGCTGCAATTAACAAATAATAATCCCAAAAATCGCTTTTAAAAAGTTTAAAGCAAACGACCCTTTTGTAAAACAATAGCGTGAGAATAATAAAATTTTAAAAAAAGGCACTAAACTTTATTTAAATAATTTATAATGATTTTTTAAGTTCGATCAACATAATGTGTGGCGCAGTAATGCGTGATAGGCATAAATTCGAATTAGTGTTAATCACCAGTAATGTGATTTATACAATTGACGTTTTACTACAATGTTAATAAAGTCTAACCAAATAAATTAAGGATCTTTTAGGGGGACCTCTCTTATCTCATTTTTTATCAATTACATTAAAATTAAATTTTGCAGGCAAATTTGCCTGCATGACGTATTAAGAGATACTATTCTAATGAAACGGCGAAATAGTAAAATGGCAAAATGGCAAACTGGCGAAATAGAAAATAACGAAACAGTGAAATGGCAAAACAACTTTGAAACAACAAAAAAGAGAAGTACAAGTGGAAAATGAGAAAAAAAGGAAACAAAAAAAAAGAAACTTACAAAGAAAAGTGGCTTCAAAATGGTGAAGCATGACTCCAAAATGTCTCCAGCCTAGAAAAAGAAAAAAAACCAAAAAAGAAAACAATGATTATCAATGATGATCATTGTTTATATATGATCGCCAATCTCAAAAATGATTGGCCGATCATATAGGGGTCGTTTATTTTGCCAATTAATAATAATAAAAAATATTTTATTTATATGCAATAAATTTTTATTTGTAGTTTGATATTATAATATATGCTTTCGCAAATAATATATTTAAAATAACAATAATTAAATAAAATATTATTTATAATATTTTTAATTTGCTATATTAATATGTGATATGTCAGAAGTGATGAGATGACCTATATTTTATAATAAAGTAAATTTATTAAATTTATTTTAAATTTTAAGTTATGATTAAAAAATTATTTTGCCAACCTTAATTTATATTATTTTTTGGCTTTAAATGTTTAAAACTGTTTGATAACTATCAAATGCTTTTTTAAATTCAAATTCAGGATTATCTGGTAAGTATTTATAAAGGAAATTCGATACATTAGAGTTTTTCATATTAATGCTCGGCTTGAGCGTTTCAATTAGACATCTACGCAAGAAACAGTCATTCTTTTCTTGTTTAATTTCTGTAAAAGAGTCTATCAAGATTTTGCCAATATCATCTAATCGATTTTCAAAAAGATGAAAAATATCAATAATGATACTATAATTTAATTGAAATCCCAGATCAATTAATTCAGCAAGCCGTTCCTTAACAGCTTTAGCATCAGGTTTGGTCCATCCAGGTGATTGTGTTGGCGGAAAAAGAATTAGAATTGCTCCTTGCATTACGAGTTCATTAATATCTTCACAGATTTCAAAGTAACCAATTTCTTTCCACAAATGTATGAGATTTTTATAGATCAAGATTGATCTCGCAATTACATTAAGCTGGCGGCTATTTTCATATCCATCTTTCGGTGGATATTCTTCTTGCGAATTAATTTGCGTATTAATTTGCGTATCATCAGATTTTCGTGGTGGAAATGGTATAAATTTCAATCGCAATATTAAATCCTTGATTTCTTCGAAATTTTTTTTTAAAAAAGTCGTTGCATAATTAAGAGTATTAGGTCCTCCAGAAAGAAAATGAAAAAGTTCCATATCATTTCCTTTGATACATAAGTCGGCTTTATATAGATTAGATGCTTCTGTTAATAAAAATAGATAAACTGAGATGGGTAAATTACTAGCCCAGGGAATGGTTTTCTGTAAAATCTTTGTCAAATCCACATCTGTTTGTCCTATGCCGTTAGCGATCTTTAATTCAATAAGCTTCTGATCATATTCACCAAAATTATTGAGTAACTTCTGAGCAAAATATCTCGAAAGGATTCCACCTTTAGCGATTATTGCCTGAGCGACAGCTACCGAAATGAATTTTGGTCCCAACCTAATTGCATGGAAAAGGCAATGAGCTCTTCCAAATTGGAAGATAATCCAATCTGCTCTAGCTTGGGAATCGTTGCTTATGAAAGACCACCGTTTACAGCTTGTAATCAAATTAATAGGGTTCTTAGCATATTTAAAGATATATATCATAGCTTCATTGGGTAATTCATATTGAAAGTAATTTTTCTTGGGAACATTTGTGGTCATCTATTATAGAACATATTTAGGTTAGACATATTTTTATTGCATTCTGCTAAGTAGAAGCAAATATTAATATGTGTACACTAATATGTATTAAGTCGTTTAACGCCTAGAAATGTAATTATAATAAAAACTGATTTCTGAAAAATTCTCCAAGACCGCCCATATTTATACGCTTTGCCAAAAAGTGTGACCCTGTGATTTTCACGGTGATGATCGTTTATGACATCATGATCTGCAGAGTCACACATTTTGCAAAGCGCAATAATTGCGCATGTGGCGCAATTAATATTTTGGATAACCTTTTTTGTATTTCAAGCCATATGTTTCATGTTCTAATAATAAATTTCCTTTTACAGAATTTCAGATTTTTATCTATTGTATTATTATTAAGTTAATCAAAATCTTGAAAACTATTCACGCATTTAAATACGACCTTTTTTAAAAATTCACAGGTAAGCGGTTTGTTGACAGTAGCGACTATGGCGCAAAAATTGGTGTAAGACAAATCCGAATTAGCAAAATAAAGACAAAAAAAAAAAAAAATGAAATTACAAAAATTCAAAATTGTAAATATAGGGTTTTCCGCGCAAAAATTAAATAGATCTTTTTCATTCTGTATTGATGCGTTATACATACTGCGGGTTTATATTGAGATGTACAAATATTTACCTTCGATCAAAAATCATAAATGAGTTTAACCAATTTATGTGACGCGTTTGGTTAAAAAAAAAAAAAAAAACTGTAGTACGAATCGGTAAAAAAACAAACACCCGTTGTACTGTATTACTTTAACTGCGCACTGCCCCTCATTTCTGAGCTAACAACCAATCGGCTTAAATGGCCTTATGAATATAATTGTAGGTTTTTGAATATCGACAATCAAATGATTTTACAGACCTGCAATTTGATCAAAGATATCTAATACATTTTATGAATTTTCGCTTTATCGGAGTTAGTTACTTCAATCATAAACGTTGCAGGATAACTAGAATTATAAAGAACCGAATCCGATAAGTAAATCACTACTCATATACTACTGTAAATTTTAATCAATAAATATTTACTTTAATAAGCCAGACCCTCACTTATTCACAGTCATGAACGTTCTTTCGAAGTTATTTCCGTAAAGAATAATACCTTAAAAGTTGATAATTTAATTTTGATCAAATTAAAATCTAAATGTTCCGTATCCAACATAATTATAGTACAATCTATATCTTATTATAGTGATGGGACTAAAGGTGTTTAAAATTCGCCATATGCTGCTATCTATTAAAAGTTTTATAAACTATTGGCTGATGCTGAATTTTGGGTCTCTATTTGAAAATGTAAGCCCTGCTAAAATTCATATATACACTTTCAATATCAAATCTATCTCTAAATCTCACCCTAACCCTACAAAAAAATTTTAAATTTCATACAAAAATAGGTCCAAATTTTAACATCAGCCGCAAATAATTACCTTTTTTTTAAAAAAAAAAAGATTGTATATAAGTTAATAAAATGTACAAGTCAACAAAGTAGATTATTTAAAGACCTTTTTTTTACTTTGTTCTGTTTCTTCCATTACAATAGAGTTAGCACTCACTGTAATCATTAATGTTGCATTAAAAACTTCGTTGGTCACTGTAGTCACTAATTAATAATGATATTTTAAAAAATTAACAGGAAACATTTTTTTTAGTGAAAAGAACTTAGAAGGCTAGTTATTTCAAAACAAGTGACGTAAAATTCTATTTTTTTTTTAAAAAAAAAATTATATACTTATTACATAACTGTTTACTGGTAAGTATTTATCAAAAGAAACTAATGTTATCATCAGTTTCTCCTATTTAATTTTTTGATTCGGAAGTTTACCAGAAAATAGAACCTTTTAAACTCTTTAAACTCCTTTGACGTAATTGAATCACAAAAAATTTAAAGATTATGGTTTTGATTGTAGTTCTCTTTTTTCATTATATCTGTATATGGTAGAGTAATATGGGATTTTTGTTCTAAAATAGAGTATTAAAAGGAACTCAATGAAAATTTAATGTCATATGGTAGATATTAGTTTCTCTTATTACCTTATTTCACAATTATGGTAAAAATTTAAATAGGATATAACAAACTTTGCATCGTAGTATTTTATCATTCATCATAACAAATCAAGGGTAATGAAAATTATTTTCATTTGTTGGTTAACTTCATACAACGTTACGTACAGTTCGTTCCCGAAATGGTTAGAATGAATGCGAACAAAAACGTAATATCAGTTCTTTTGAAATAGGTATAGTAACTTTATATATTTTATAAATAATTTTTTATAAACAAATAATTAATTTATTGAAGATAATTAGTTCATAGATAAGATTATTTATTAATGTACTAATTTTAAAATCTAATTTTAAGTAAATTTTATTACAGCATATATAAAAAAAAAATTTATATAAAAGCATATTTGCATATAAAAAATTCATACATAAATAAATTACATAATATTTCATTACGGAGCGTTTGTGAAACACCTCAAATTTTGTCCACCTTTTGTGAGTCATCTAATCAATAGAATATTTGACTTCATACGACAACACATATACTATTATTCTTAACAAACATTAATATACATATAAATTAAAACGGCCATCCAAATTATATATGGAAATTTAAAGTGAATAGCGATAATGGAAAATAGGTTAACGATAATTTTAAAATAAAGTGGGAAATAGGTTAATCTATGGAAAAAATGGGTTAAATATAGCGTTTATTGTAGTTTTACCTCAGGAAAATCGATGAAACAATTTTTGCCCCATGCTTAAAATTGAGACCAAAAATTACATGTAGTTAAATTTGACAAACACGAGTAATGTATATAGATCAAGATTGATCTCGCGATTGTTATCTGATGACGTTTATTTTCATGCCCATCTTTTGGTGGATACTCTTCTTGCGAATTAATTTGGGTATCAATTTGCGTACCATCAGATTTTCGTGGTGGAAATGGTATAAATTTCAGTCGCAATATTAAATTCTTGATTTCTTCTAAATTCTTTTTTAAGACTGTCGGTGCATAATTAATAGTATTTGGTCCTCCAGAAAGAAAATGAAAAAGCTCCATATCATTGTCTTTGATGCATAAATCAGCTTTATATAGGGTAGATGCTTCTGTTAATAAAAATATATAAACTGAGAGGGGTAGATCACTAGCCCACGGAATGGTTTTCCGCAAAATCTTTGTCAAATCCACATCTGTTTGTCCTATGCCGTTAGCGACCTTTAATTCGATAAGCTTCTGATCATATTCACCAAAATGGATGAGAAGCTTCTGTGCAAAATATCTTGAAAATATTCCACCTTTAGTGATTATTGCCCGAGCAACAGCTACCGAAATGAATTTTGGACCCAACCTAATCGCATGGAACATACAATGAGCTCTCCCAAATTGGAAAATAACCCAATCTGCTCTAGCTTGTGAATCGTTGCTTATAAAAGACCACCGTTTACAGCTTTTAATCAAATTAATGGGGTGCTCAACATATTTAAAGATATATAACATAGTTTCATTGGGTAATTCATATTGAAAGTAATTTTTTTTCTGTCCTTTTTTGGTCATCCTATTATAAAAAAAAAAAACATATTTAAATTAGACAATTATTTTACGGATACAGTTATTTGTGCGAGTGATGCAAGACCAAAAAAAAACCGAAAAAGAGCAAATACAAGGAAAAGAGTGTTTAAACCTGTCTTGGGAACTAATTAAAAATGACGGGAATAAAAAATTTGCTCATATAAACTATTTTTTTAATGGATTTTATAATTTTTCACATATGCAAACAACTACGAATCGTCGTTTTAGCGCGTACACATGTATGATTAATGTCACATGTTCTGATGCGATATTAATTAATCATTTTAAATCCTAATTAAGATAACGATAACGATAACAAGATTAATGGAAATACAAATAAATTTTTCATTTTCGGTATAGTTTAACTCAAATTTTCATATGATTGGTTCGTGCTTCTCGAACTTCATTTACGATATACGCCACCTATAAGATCACGTGTAACGTGAGATCAAAACATCCCAAAATAACCCGATTTTTTCATTAGTTAGGGTGTGAAGGCGATAAGAGATTTATAGTAAAATTTGCAAGGAATTTTTTTTTTTTTGTTAGAGCACAAAGAGTGGTTTCGTAGCAAAATTTTTGGATTACAGGTGATTTTTTTTTTTTAGAAAAGACATATTTTGTTTCGATTTCACGTTACACCTGATCTTGCTTTCTAATTTTGCTTTCTAATTGGTCTATCAGGGGTAGCGATACATCGCTATGGCGATAAATTACAATGTCCTTATTTAATTTATTATTTAATTATTTATTTCTATAGACTCTAACCTAAATTTTTAAATTCATGAACTTAGTTTATTTTTACGTTGAATTTCCTTTTTTGAGTTTGCATCACTCGCAAAAATAAGACAAGGATAGAATCGCCACCAAAAAATTTCAAAATTATTTCGAAGTAAAATAATGCCCTTTCAAAGACTAAATTTTGAATTGTAGGCGATTTTGACAAAACGGCTGGTTTGAATTTTCTTGATCGTAAATTTGATTAGTTTCCGCACGAGATATTTGGGTCAGTGCCATAATTCCGGCCGGAATTTACCCGTGATGCCAGACATTCCGATATTTCCCGAGAAAAAACGGAAGAATACAAAAATGTAAGTTGAGATCAAATTTTGGCTACTGATATCTATCCAAGAATCTCGTGCATTATCTCGCATCCCGTGCGAGGTTTTTAGAGAAACCGCGGATTGCCCATCACTAGACACAGGAGTAGACCAGACTTTCACATTCACGGTCATGAACGTTCTTCAAGTTATTTCTGTAAAAAGAACAATACCTTAAAAGCTAGTGATTTAATTTTGCAATCTACCTTTGCAAGAACTCTTAAAGAGACTTGTTTTATATAAATCCTTGGTCTTTGTCATCATACAAATTATTATTATATTACTATTACTAATTACTAATTAATTGTCTTTGTCTGAAAGATATCACGGGAGAGTAATAATAGTGACCTGGTTTTGTACTTTGAAAAGAGTTGCTGTTTTGTCGGGCTGATCCGTGTTTGTTTTTCCTTACCTGGTTTTGTACTTTGAAAAGTTGCTGTTTTGTCGGGCTCATCCGTGTTTGTTTTTCCTTTAGACTTTAAATGGTTTCCCATTTAGTGTTATACAATCCATATGATGCCATTCATGCAATGCAATCATGGTATCGTATGTACGTATTTATAATCATTTGGTTTGTTTTTTTCTCATTAACCTTAATTAGCCAATCAAATCGTAATTTGCAGACACGCGACATCGGATGCCTTGCCTCTACGGTAATGCCTATTGTTTATATTTATAATAATAAAATTGGGTTGTTTGTTTTTTACATTAAAATTTAAAATTGATATAGCTAATCAAAATTTGCAGTCACACGACATAATAGAGTGAAGGACATTACCGTAGACGCATATTTTGATAGTTTTTTGGTAAAGATAATCCACACTTTATGAGACAAACAATTCAGTATTAGTTTTATCATTTTTAATTTTTTGTAACCAATAGAATACTTATTTTTTTTTTAATTTTGAATAATTTTAAGTCGAATCGAAAATTTAAATTCATTCACTTAATAAGGCAAGACCAATTTAATTATCTATTACGATCCGAATATTCTCATCCGCCTCTACCAGCCTATATATATTAAAGAGTGTGGTACGTTTCTCAAATGAGTACCTGATTCTTTACATGTACACACTGTCGTTTAACAGTTTCCGCTTTTTTCTAACCTTTATCTAATAAATTATTAATTGAAATCATTAAATTTTTATGTAACTTTACCTCGGCGCATATTTTCCTTTTGTATAATTACTGCTAATCGAGCAAATAATATAATTTAGCTTTGATCATAAATAACTGTCCGAACTGGCTTTCTGTGTTTGCATTAGTGGCACTCTCCGATTTGGTTGCTAAGGAAGTTAAACTCGTGAATGACACAAATGAGAGAGCATTTCACGTTATCACAAATCTAATTAAGAGCAATTGAAGCAAGTCTAGTGTTATATAAGCCATCAAATTTTTAGAGTAAATAACTAATTCATTCTTAATGGATCATATTTCGCGTAAGCTAAATAGTGCGGCAAAATAATAAACTCTATTAGCCCGATTGCCCCAAAATGCTGATTATCTGATCCAATTCAGTTAACCGTTCTATGATAATGCAAACGTATTAAATACATTAGTACCCAGATGATCAGCTATGAGCCGATTTAACTAATTTTTCACACAAGGAACTTTGAGAATCGACATTTACTGTACATTGTTATTACTATTCAGCAATCTTCAAAATTCACTAAATCAATTGTCCTCAAGATTACAATATCACTATGCAGTATTTTCAGGGGTAGTAGAAGTAAGAGGCATTGATAATAAATTTGGTTTACTGTATTTAAACATGTGACTTTAACTTTGATGCTTTTTGATTAGAGTTGACACCACAATCCGTATTGATTTTTTAAATCTGAATTAATCGTTTTTATCATGGTGTAGTGCGCGACACCTAAAGACTAAAATGCATATAGTCGAGTAATTTGTCCCATTTTAAAAAAATTTATTGAAGTTTTATTGATTTCTTGTATTTTGATTGGTTAAAAAATTTTTTTAATAGCTAAAATTTTATTAATTAACAATTTTTTTTAAAAAATTAGCCAATAAAAAAAGACCAAAACATGTGACTTGTCCCATTTTTGTTAATTTTTTAACGTATCATATAAAAATTGAGCATATTTAAAGTGGTATAAATCAAAAATATATAATAATTATTTTTAAAATAAAACCGCTAAGTTGTAGCAAATTAACTTGGCTATAATTTAGCGGCTTTCTTTTTTTCATATTTTTTATGTATCAAGAGCTATTAATTTTTGAAATTATTTTAGTCTTTAGATGTCGCACACTGTACAAATCCGGATTAAACACTAAGTCATGTTATATCGCATAAAAAACCCAGCTAAGGTATAATTCCACTTTTGACACAAATTACGTTATTATTTTACAAATTATCATGGAATAAGCATCTCATGGTCATAATACAAGCAGTAATATCGATATTGGACATTCCTAAATTATTTCCATGATTATTAAATTGTCTTAAAGTAAGTCCAGCTCGCTTGAATTTTCTTGTGTAATGTTTTTATAATATATTTATCGATACAATAGTATTCACAAATATAGTTCATTGTTTCAGCCTATTTAATTTCCCTTTTGTGGAAAATAATCAAGTCTTTGGCCTTAGCCAATAGTTAGCTGTTCAAATTTTTATTGGTTATTATTTTGATTACGGCGTCCAAGTGTTACGCGTAGAGATGGGTTTCATGCGTGCGCATGATTCCTTAATCATGCGCATGAATGCGCATTAATGCGCATGTTTTCGAATCATGCGCATTTTATCCCATCAAAATTTTATATAGAAAAATTAAATATAAAATAAGTATAATTAACATTCTAATCTATCTATATACTTCAATTCTGGGTCTGTTCGCTTTAACATTTTGATTGGTCGTATCCGAAAAATGTGACCTGAATGTAGGAATACTAACAGAGATACGTAAGATGATTATGACTATTATCATGGTTGAGTAATTATTATAATATTCGAGTAATTATTATATCATTTTTTAATGCCATTATTAATGCCCTTAAACATCACAAAATCGTGAACGTGAATTTTCCAAATTTACTTTTGTTGTTTGATTACCTAATATTTACAAACTATTTTGGGCTAAAAAAATTCACGAATTTGAAAAGTTTTGTATAATGGTCTAGCTCAAGAATAAGTGCATGTGCAAGAACAAGTGCAAGAACACGACAAATGCTCCGTTATAGATAAACCATATGATTAATAAAAAATAGTAAACATATATTAGCGAATATCAAAAAAAGTTACATTCAACCAAATACTTAATGATTGATTTCTACACGTAGAACTTTTGGTCGGAATTTTGCCGCCCAGATTATCTGATAATCAACTAATTTTCTCAGTGACTCGTAGTTTTATGTCGATCTACGAACCACGGTTATGTTCAAAAGGTGATCAATGAGTTAAAAACTAATATGGCAATATAAGGTTTTCTCTTTGCAACATTTATTTTAAAAATTGGCATTCATCAATAAAACTAAGCTGCATACTATCTGTTATTGGAGTAATGAGCTTTGTAACAAACTTTTTATAGTTAACTTATACCGATTCAAACTAACCCACTATATATTGCAATTACTGGTATAGCGAACAAATTTTGTAATAGAATTTTTTATAAAAACTCATGATAAAAATCACAATAATTCTAATAAAAACTGGCTCAACCATACTGAAATAGAGTGTGAATTCTGCGGCAGAATTTTATAATAATATAATTTTAATGCAAACTAACTCAATCTTAACCATATACTGTTGTTAATAGAATAGTATGTTCAGTAACAGAATTTTTTGCGATGATTCAATGCAAACTAACTCAGCATATTTATGAATATTATATAATGCGAATTTACATATTTTAACTAAGATTCTAAAGTTTTACACAAAGCTCCCGTGGGCAGAGCCACGGGTCAGGTGTCAAATTATATAAGATAAGCAACGATGAAGTTTACAATTAGCAAATTATAAAAATTTATATATATTGGCAAAATCTGATCAAGAATCAATATGTGTATCTTTATTTAGATATATTATCAATAATAAAGATAAAAATTAAAAAAATTTTTTATCATGCGGTATCATGCGCATTTTATATATCATGCGCATTTTTCCCATCTCTAGATATTACGTGCCACCCTTTGCCGCAATGTCCATGCCATTTTTACCGTGCCATTCCGTAAAACGTTCCTGTACGTGCCACAAGATCCGTGCCATTTCGAGCATTCCCGACACCAACCCGTACCACTTTCTTATAGGGCCAATGAATCTTAAATTGCTATTAGCTAATTATATTTAAAACTTTAATAGATTTTTTTTAAATTTGACCCATTAATAATTAATTGAGAGACCAGCGTGAGATTGTCACAAATGATACTTAAACTTTCTACTTTGAAAAATAGCTCAACTGTAGCACTAGTTCAAAGTAAAATACTATATAGGAATGTAATATATATATATACACAGTCAACTCTCTCGAATCTGGACCTCTTTAATCCGAACCTTAATAAACTCTGTGAAAACCGAGCGCAAAACTTTAGAACATTTGTAAATTTTATTATAATGTTCGGATTAGTTATATATTACTTTTGAGAACTGAACTTATCTTAAATTATTACATAATAAAAAATTCGCGGACCAACAATTCGGAATAGAGAGTTGACTGTATACAGTACTTAATTTTGTTAAAAAAATTCTTTTTAAGGGCTAGCTTTAGAGTAATATTGACATGATAAAGTAGCTTTTTATATGTCCGACAAACCTCACATTGATCTTCATAATTATTGATACTTACTTGAGTATTTAGCATTTTCTTCTTTTATTATAGCTCCTCCAAAAACGATATGACGTGCATAAAAACAGCCATAAGTTTTTGTTATTTCTCGAAGATCATCTACTATCTCATGATAGCTTTTAAGCGAATCCAACGCGTTTTCAATTTTCTTTTTAAATTCCTCTGTCAAAATTACATATTCTTTTGAAATAAAAATTTCTGCTCTTTTAAATTTTGTAATAAAAATATCTGTAGTTGTCTGATTTTTAAGGGTTTGCTTAGAAGATTCTTTGGATTTTCTAAGAAAGATAGAAAGCCATACTAATATTATTGAACCTTTACATGAAACAAGATTTCGGCTACACAAAATATCAAATTTACATCCACACACTTGTTTTTTCTTCTTCGTAATTAAAACATTCTGATATAGTGCTATTTTTATTAATCTTAAAAATTCAGATTTTATTTTATCTTTATTAAACTTGAATGCACTTTTTCCGCATTTTCAATCAGATCGTCCTTGAATATGAACCCTTGCTCAATCATTTTATTAATTTTCCCAGACATCAACAAATTGGATTTAAAAACAATTTATGCTAATAGGAGGTATACTGATAGAAGGTCGTAAAATTGTCTCCAAAGATGTATTAGATTCTTCTTCATGAAGAATTGGTTCGTTTGTTTTACTCACAAAATAATCGAATTGTATGCTATTAGACTTTTCTTCATTTAGAATCATATTACGTACATGATCGAGTTGTTCCTCTTTTGATAATTTGAATTTATATGATTTAATAGATGGATTTACTACGTTAATGCTTACTTGAATCACAGTGGACAGTCACTAATATCACTTTTGGTTTCGAAATAATCCAAGTTTTGATTATTAATGTCAGCAATATTGACAGTTTCTATCATAGGATCATATTGTTCAACTAAGGCCTGAAGGGTCTCAAGAACTGAGCTGGCTTCTGGTCGCTTATCGGGATCATAATTCCGATAGTCGACATAAAGTTGATAATACTCTTTTGGTGTATCCTCTACAGGGTTTTCCCTCATTTCTTTGCGAACTTTGCATACAATAAAATATACTTCTTTGTTTAGAAAAGGTTGCTGACAACTAGAGATCTCCCAAAGAATAACACCAAAACTATAGATGTCAGATTTCCTAGAAATATAAAAAGGATTTTCAAAACATTGAGGATCAACGTATGCAGGCATTCCTAAAGAAGTTAATGTTTCAAGTTCCCATTTTCATGTTCGGACAATCCAAAATCAGCAATCATAGCTTGCCCTTTATGACCAAGATATTTTTTGAATGCTAAGCATGTTATGGAATATATATCATCGTTGGTTAATGGAAATAAAATTTATACAGGCATAACCAAAAGAAAATATTTACAAAATCTCGGTAAATAACTTTATTACTGTGTAAAAAATTTAATCCAGCTATATCTTTAACGATATTTAATTTATCGGACCATCCTAACGTTGATTTGTTGTTTTTTAGATAATCCTGCAAGTTCCCACCATTTGCATATTTTAAAACGAAGAGGGTTTGTGTCACTACGGCAAATGAGATGTGTAGTACTTAGTACGATCAAAAGATCGGTCTCCAGATCACGTGTGCCGGGGATCGGGTCACGGTTCATCAATCACCGGATTTGATTTCAAGAATCAAGTCGCACAGGAACATGGGATCAGAAGTTAAGTATTTTATTGTTAATTAATTAATTGATGGATTACGTAACAATGGTATAATTTATTAATTTAATTTGCGGTCCGACACAAAGTATAAGGAACGTACAAAGAAGAAAAGCTAGTTAGTCTCGGTCGTGGGAATTGCAAATACGGAAGAAAAGACGAAACTATAACTCACCCATGCAAGAGATAAGAAAATCAACTTTGCGTGGCCTAAGTCTACGAAAGTTAATTTTTCGGTTTGCATAACCCGCCGACTCAATTTTTCCAAAAAAAAATTTTTAAAAAAATTCATATTGTACCAATTTTCCATTTTGTCATTTGCGTAGCCTTATGTGTGAACACGAGCTTATTAATTTGTAGTAGATTAAAAAAAATCTGACCTGCCGACTGGAATTTTGGAACACCATGTTATGCAAAACGAACAATTAGCTTTGTGTGGCCTAAATTTAGATGTGAACATTATAAAAAAAAAATAAATAAATAAATAAAATAAATAAAGAATAGAAAAAAAAATAAAAAAAATAAAAATGAAATAAGATTCCATGTAATGCAAAACAAAAAATCAACCTTGCGTGACCTTAGAGATGTTACGATCTGTCCTGGTCTGGTCAAAAGACCGAGTCCAAGCAGCGGACCACAAACCAGACCAAATTTCATGAACTGGTCAATGGACTGGTCCTAGTTTAGTCCGGTTCAAGGACTGGCCTACCTGTAGCCAATAGGAATGAAGAATTTTGACTATTATATCTCAAATTGGCTTATTAGTGTATGCACTATGGTTTTAAAAAACTTTATACCATGTTACTATTCATGAGGTTTTGGTTACTAACTTGTATTGGATCATAGGTCCTTTTTTCTTGCTAAAAATTTTTTTTAGATTCAAACCAGTTGCTTTAATGAGAAATTCGACATTTGGGAATTTAATCATGGGAATTATAATGTAATATCCAATGATGTATAAAATGTAAAATAGAAGTAAGTTTCTTTATTTTATTAAAGATATGTATTTGATTTTTGTTTTTATGGTGCAAAAAGCCTATACTCAACATGTTTCAATTTTAAATAACCATAATTTTTTGTACAAGAGATTTTTTAAAAAACTAACCAGTAACTTTGTAGAGCAATATTAGTTCTATAAATTTGCCAAATATTTTTTTGAAAAACCTTCCTATAAAAAGTTTATGTGTTTTAAAGATTACTATTGTTTTATTTATAATTACTATGTGTTTCAATTTTGATTAACTTTAAAGTGCTATAACTTTTTATAAATGCAACATTTTAAAAATCTGACTGCCAACTTTGTTTATTATAATAAGCTCTAAAAATATTGTTTCTACAAAAAGTTGATGCATTTTAAAGTTATACTATTTTATTGTCTAGTATAGGCTTCTTGCACCATGTTTACATTCTTGTTTATAAATTTTAATTTAAATAAACAAATATATATAACTCGATTTACCCAAAAAAAATCAAATTTTGATCAAATTTTGTATTGAGATTTTGAATGAACTGTATTCTAACAATTATATGATTTTTTATATAAATAAAAATGATTACTTGTATTAAAAAGATAATTGTAAAGCAGAAATGGATATAGAAATTATCCTGTTTGAGTTGTCAGGAACCAGTAAATTTTTTAACCTTAATTCAGTTTTTAGCAATTAAAGGTAATACATAAAACCAAGTTCAGTAAATCGATTTCAACTGAAAAAGCTTGCAATATTATTAGATTTAGCCTCAATCGCATAGTTATATATTTAAAGTAATACATAAAATATATATTAAATTATATAATCACAGAATTTATTATAGATGGACAATCTGGACTGGTCCCAATTTATGAACCATGTACTACTTACTAGTTCAAAAAACTGGTTCAGACCATGGTTCTTGCTGGACCGTAATATCCCTATGTGACCTAATCTCAGATGTAAACATTATTCTATTGATTTACAGTAAATTAAAAAAAAACCAGCTAACCCAAGTTTTAAGTTTCTATATAATGCAAAATGAAAATTCAACTTTGCATAGCCTAATCTTAGATGTGAATATTATAAAAAAGATATACTATATCCAACTGACTGAAATATAAATCTGACCAACTGACCCAAGTTTTCAGATTCCATATAATGCAAACCAAAAATCAACTTTTCATGCCTAATTTTGAATGTAAACATTATTCTATTAATTTAAGTAAATTAAAACAAAAAAAAAACCAACAGACCCAAGTTTACCCAAGTTTTCAGATTCCATGTAATGCAAAATAAAAAATCAAACTTTGCATGGCCTAATCTTAGATATGAACATTATTCTATTAATTTACAGTAAATTAAAAAAAAATTTGACCAACCAACCCAAGTTTTCAGATTCCATGTAATGCAAAATGAAAAAACAAGTTTGCATAATCTAATCTTAGATGTAATATTATTCTATTAATCTATAGTAAATTAAAAAAAATCTGACTGACCAAATTTTTCAGATTTCATGTAATGCAAAACAAAAAATCAACTATGCATATATACATTCTCTTGAAAACAATTGCTAAAGTGAGCTCCATACTCATGCTGGTAATTTATAACTTATAGACCAATTACAAACCATTATAATGATAATATAATCATTAAAAATGAGCAAAATATTGCAATAATAAATAAGAATCGTTATGGGCTAAAAAGCAAAAACCCACAAATTCGTAATATATTATAATTAAAAAAAAAAGACTAATTTAGAATGTTGCAATGTTGTAATTTAAGAAAGTAACTAAAATTTCCCATATTCTAATCACAGTTTTTGATATAACCAATCAAAATATAAGGTACACAAATCCAAAGTTTTTTTTTGATTTTAGATTCATAATATATAATATCATGCCCCAAAAATAGCTTCTCTGGCAATGTCGGATTTACAATTAAATTTTAATAAGCAATCTGGTTTTAAATTATCTAAGAAATTAATATGTATATAAGTGCTTGCTCTTGCCCTTGCTTAAATGCTATTCAAAACTCCTCCCTAAATAAAGATAACATAAATACACATTCTTTTTTCATAAATATCCACGTCCCATAATTTATTTCAAATTCCTGTAACTTTTAATGCCAACCATATAAGTTAAACTTGGCATGACAGTACCACTACAAGTACAAACTAAATTTTAACAGTAAACTAATTCTTCAATTACTAAAGACTTGTACCTATTTAAATTAAACTATTAATAACCAAAATTTATTTAAATCTAATGTAATAAAGTAGTTACCTTCACATTGCAATATAATTTTGCACAGTACAATAGACTGTAGTATATATTTTTATACTAAGTAAATAAAGCAAAATATTCACTTGAAATATTTTAAAAACAATTTAGAAAAAGAAATATTAAGGTTGCAGAATGGCAGAAAGATGGAAAAAGGAATATGAACTTTTGAGCAAAATACACCCAAACTGGTATGAAAACTACAGTCAACTCCCTCTAAGTGCAAGTCAATGGGCTAGCAAAATACCTTGCATTTAAAGAGAACTTGCAATTAGAGAAAATTAAGTTAATATATAATTAATTTTCTCTGAATGCAAGTTTATAAGTTAAAAAAATATCTTGCACTTAGAAAAAAAATCTTTTAATTAAAAAATCAATTTAATTGGTTAATAAATATCTTGCAATTAGAGAAATACTTTTATATATGCTGGTCAAAAAAAAACTTGCACTTACAAAATAAAGAACTTGCACTTATCTTATAAGTCCTAACATGGGACCATTCTATTTAATTGTATTTAGAGAGAAGTTGCACTTAGAGGGAGTTGACAGTATTTTGTATTTAGTAGCAATAACAGAATAAGAGGGAATCTGCAATAAACAAGCAAAGAATAATTTAGCTCCAGGTGTGTCTGGTATCTCTTATACATTACTTAAAAACTATAGTAGTAAAACAAAAGAAGGTTTCAAAAGATTTGCAACTAGGTGCATAAAGACAGGTTCAATTCTGAAAAAATAGAAACTGTGAATGCTATATTTAATCCCAAAAAAAGAAGATTGGTGTTTCAATTTGTGCAATGTTAGACCAAACTTACTATTGGTAACTTATAGAAAATCAGTAGTAATAGATTGAGTAAAATTTTAATGAATAAGAAAATGCTGAAAAATTGAAATTTGTGGAATTACCAGAAAAAGAATGATGTATTATAATGGCCTTATAGAAGATGCAAGGAAAAAGAAAAAGGAAATTGGGCTTCATATGTGCAAGGCCTTTGACTCAGTTAGTCTAGATCTCACTGCAAAGAATTAAGCTATTGCTAGTAACCCAAAACTTATTCTAAACTAGATTTGCAGGTGAAACTAATCTTCAATGGTGCACCATGGTGCACTGAGACTGGTGCACTGAAACTGGTGCACCGATAATTATATAAAACTCGAATTTTCAATGGTGCACCAATGCGTCCTGGTGAAACTAACTAGTTTCACCAACAACTCTATTCTAAACCTATTCAAAAACTAAGAAATAGAAGTAATAATAAGTTACAGTATGACTAAGAAGTTTAACTTATAGCTAAGATGAAATAGACCAAAAAAAGGTATCTCCTTTTAGTGCGGTATATTTTATAATCCAATTCTGGTAGCAATTTAAAAAAAACAAGATATAATGTAAGTTACAAGATGGAAGTTAGGTGGCCAACAAATATACAAAAAAATGAAGTTCAAAGCCTCACAAAGTGAATCCCAGTCATATTTGCTTGATTTTCCAAAAGCTAGTATAGATTTACGTGCAGGATTGTGTGGTTCCATATCCAAACTTTTTTGTGCATTGCTGTATCATTCCGTGCAGCAATTTGTTATAGGGAAGTAGCCTCAATGACAAGTTGATTTGTATGAATGAGTTATGGGTGGGAGTAGGTTGACAAGACAATTGAGTAGTATAAAATATTTATGTATCGAACATGTATATAAGTACGATGTATTTGTCTTCAGGCTTTATCTGAGTGATTCTTCCTTTATAATAAAGCCTTCTGTGTGAATTCTTATTACAAGTCACTCTTGTTATAGTGAAATCTCAATATAGTAAAGACTAATTAAAATCTTGATATAGTGAAGTTAAGCTCAAAGCCAGTTTATATAAAATTCTCTCGATATAGTGAATTTACTAATAAAACTCTCGATATAATGAATTTTTATTAATGGAACAGATCATTTCACTATAGCGAGAAATACTTGTATATCGTATTGATTGATTAGTTCATTATTCTTTGTTATTTGATTTATTCGATTTATAGTTTAGTTAGCGCTTAGAAGCAATTGCCAGCATTTGGTACTATGCTAAAATTACTTTTTTGGGTTGTCTAGTTGTATCAACATTAATTTTGGAAATAGATTTTTGTTAAGTTAACTTTTTTAGTAATTTTGGGTTTCACAAAATTTAACCAATTATATAAAAAGAGCTCAAGCTAGCTTAAGTGCATGTCTACGCAAAAGAGCTGAGCTAGCTGTATTGCACTCAAAATATTTTCGCTTACGGACATCGGTTGTATATATAGTTGATTATAAATAATAATAAATCCAAAATTGTTGCCTCTTGATCGGTAGAGTGATGATCATCACTCAACAATCAATTGTTATAATGATTGTGACTATACATTGTTTACTATTTATAAGAAAGTATTATCGTAAATCATTCTTCTTATAATAAAATTATCATCTGTCACGAGTTTCCTGCACATTTTTACTGATTACTTTGTTCATTTGATGAAATAAAAGATTGTGAGAATATTGATATGACATGTACTGTAGTAAGTATGAGCAAGTAAACGAATTTTAACTTTTAATGTATATGTTCGATGATAAAAAAAAATTTTTAATTGCACTTTGCCATTTATGATTTGCTATATCTAGCGATGGGAACTTCTAATTATTAATTGTTAACATAAAATTGTTAATAAATTATTTTAACAATTAATAATTGAATTATACAATATGCATAAAAAGTATCGATAAAATGATATAATTAGTGATTAATCATTTTTTTATATACTCTAGTATAAAAATTTTATAGCGATAAAAGATCACGCATTTTTCTGCAGAAATCCGTAACAATGATAAAAATCTTCTGCTACTGTTACAAGTACATTATGTGAAGAAAGTAACGAAAATCTTCTATTACAACACGATAAAGGCAAGTTTTGCAGTATAGAGTAATTCAGCTTGATATAATTGTTTAGATCAAATATTATTATACATATTTATTAATTATCCCTTATTAATGAACATTGATGTAATCAACGATTTGATTAAATTATCAATTGGATCATTTTCTATGATGATGTTCTATTGGGGTGTGTGGTATACTATTTAAATCAAAAATATATGTTGATTTCTTATTTTTTAAATGATCTATGGTTTTAAGTGATTATTAGTTGATGAACTACTTAACATATTTTTTATATATAAAATCGTGATTCATTTCTTTAGATGCATTGATTGTTTATCTTTTCTTAGCTGTAAATTTTACCACTAAGCGATTTATATACATAGTTTTTATAAAGTTACGAGATTTTTTTTTGTCTTTATAGGAAAAAAAATCTCTTTTTAAACAATCAAATTTTTACTTAAATTAATCGAACAAAATTGAATAAACTGGCATTCTTTTAACTAAAATATAAATTTTGCTTCGAAACTTTGTTCTATGGAATTTAATACTTATCTGTACAAAATTTGGATTTGAAGCAATAAATTTTAAAGGTTATATATCTAAATAAAGGTTTGAACTTGCGTGTTAAAGAATAAATGCTGGTTCCAATTAAAAAAATACAAAATACTTCATATTCAATATTGTTACACATCTTAAAAAAAATCTAGTAAATTTTTATATGATGCCACGTATAGTTTTGATATATATAGTATACTGCACACCCAATGTTCTATGCATATTGGATAATTCATTTATTAATTATACTAATTCTAATAAATCATGATCACTTGACCATAATATTCAATCATTACATGTACTCTAAAAAAAATAGAAAAAAAATAGATAAATAGAAATAAAAAAAATAACAAATAGAAATCAAAAAATGGTTTAAATATTTGTCGTTATGTGTGTATTAGTTGCTCAAATAAAATTTCTTATTTTTCAATACTTCATTGAAAACACTAACTTTCTACTAACGAAATTTTGAGTACAGTCAAATATAATCAACTCTAAAGGCTTACTATAATAAATATCTGTTCTATATAAAGGTTGACCGTATTAAGACATTTTGACCTGCTCTAACTAAAAATATAAAATATGAATAGTCTAAAATATGTGTATTTAATTAATTAATAAAATAACAAAGTATAATAGATACTTTAATATTCGAAAAAAATTTTAAGAATTTGAAGAGATGCTAAAAAAAGAGCCCTCAAAATGTTTTATTGTAAAGAGTTGCTAAATTCAAAAGAATTGCCAAATGTTAATATTAAAAAAGTGAAAAGTAATAATTACGAAGCAATTATTTGATGACTTACATTATTAGCCACCCAATCAATGATTTACTAATGAAAAAAATAATATTTGTATTCAACCAATGGTAACTTGAAGGAGAAGTTAATAAACCTACAATATTTCAGATCTTAGATCATGTTGATTACTGTAGTATCATTTCAAAATTTATTTCATATACAAAATTATAGCTTTTTCATGATTTCAGAAATTCGTCATCTTTCTGGTATTGCTTAGTAGAATATGTCTGATTAGTCAGCCAGACTGATCGCATTGGTTATCTGATGAAAATGATTGATATAGTTCATATAGGTATATATATCAGTTAAATTAGTTAGATCCATTTTTTCATGCATTTATTGCTCTTTTTTTTAATTTTTTTATTTTATTTATAAATAAAAGAAATTTTCACCAAAAGACAACCAGTATCAAGCCTTAGGGCTAATTGCCTAATTTATTAATCACCAACTCCTGAGGTGTAAACAGTCCTCTTTTAGAAATAACCAACCTTTACTTTGCCACTAGCCAAATTAAATGGTTTCTTCAATAGGTTGACTATGTTTTTAGGTTTTGTAATTGAATTGAATTAGTTCCAAAGTCCACTTTTCCAGTTAGTCTCTCATTACTTTTAGATTATATAATTGCCAACTTACCTACAAATATGTTTATTTTTAGCTAACTATCATTATAGTTGAATTTTTAAACTGCTAGCTAAGTATGTATGTATATACATTGTTAAAGTAGTGGCAATTAGGTCTATGGTTAACAACCACTACAACACCACTATCTAACTAATCCAATGTTCTTTAATTATGCAAAAACTACTGAACCTTGAACTGGCAAGCAGAAGAGGTGTGAAAGATTTGGCCTAGGTCTAAAGTTCCTGGTATCTTGCTATGGTGAAATTGGAGACTAAAATAAGCTGCTCTCTTATTCTTCTTATCTTTAGTATTTAGTTTAATACTAATGTCTTGGTTTTTAGCTTTAGTATATTAGTATTTGAATCGATCATTAAAGCTTTTAAGAGTGGTGACAAATATTACGTAATATTTTAGGGAGGTCTCTAAAATCTTACATTAAATATAGAAGTTCATAATAGCCAATCAAATTTCTTTTATATAGGGGGAAGGGGGTAGGGGGTATAGTAAAATTATATTACATAATATATGTTACCACTCTAATAATATTACATAATCACAGAATTAGGCTAATGCAAATTTGACTTATCAGAGATTATTAATTTATAATTCTAATTTCAAAGGTATACTCAATAAAATTGAACTCTATTTGAGTTATTCTTATTTTGACTCTCTGTAAGTTGGAAGCATAAAGGTAAGTCTTATATACTTTTTCTTACTTAGTACATTCAATTTAGGCTAATACTATTGAATTACTAGTCTTTCATTGTGTTCAAAAATTGGAAGTAGCACCTTGTGTCTGGAGGCAAGAACTGAATATACTATAGTATAAGAACTGGAATTTAAAGGTACAAAACTGGATTGTGTATATTGTTTGGCAAAAAAGAAAATAAATAAACAATGACAGAAATTGCAAAATACAAAAACTAACATAGGGTGTGGTTAATTAAAATAGGCCATTTTTACAATTTTTGAAAAATGAGTTTTTATTAGATTTTTATAAATTTTGACATGATTGACATTTTTCTATTATAAATGAAAGTTGATATGCATAATAAAAAATCAAGATAATGTAAAAGAAAGATTACATGAAGCTGCATAGAGCCCAGCACATCACAAGATTACCCTATAGTCACATGCTA
The DNA here is from genome assembly GCA_003550325.1 of Gigaspora rosea. Taxonomy (NCBI): domain Eukaryota; kingdom Fungi; phylum Glomeromycota; class Glomeromycetes; order Diversisporales; family Gigasporaceae; genus Gigaspora; species Gigaspora rosea. The sequence continues at coordinate 228,893 of QKWP01000014.1, read as the reverse complement.
TATTTAACCAATCAAAATCATTAAATTTGATTAATCCCGGATTAGTCCAAAAATCAAACCAAATAATTAAACTCAATTATCTCAAAATAAGTTATATGTAAAAATGGGCTATTTTAATTGACCACACCCCGCATATATACCTTGCTTATACAGTTACAAAATACAAAAACCAGAAATCATACCAAATTGCTACAGCACCTTTCTACTCATTTTGGGTTTATAACAATTTTATCTAACTGTGACTAAAAATAAAAAGGTTAATCTTATTGTATCAATGTAAATAATAAAAAAAACACTAGAGTAAACAAATAAAAAAAACATAAGCTAGAGCACTTTACAATATATACTAAAGGAATTTTAAAACCCATATAATCTTTATGTAGAGATAATGTATAAATTAGTAGCACATCAAATCTCAATAAAATAAAGAGTTAAGAATTCTCAACCTTTTTGCATATAAATAATAATATGCACTAATTAGCAACTATTATATGTAAACTAAATAAATATTGAAATGACTTATTTTAGTATAGCATTTTTAAAGCAATTGTTAGCATTTAGTGCTAAGCTAAATTACTTTTTTAGAAAGTTTTGATTAAATTAACATTTAATTTTGGTAATAAAAAAAGTAATATACGGCAATAAAAATTAATTTAATTATAATAAATAAAAATGATTAATTAACATTAGCAAATTTTATATATAGATATATATCGATTACTAACCGGTAAGATATATATCGATACTCATCACCCCTGCTGATTTCTATCGATAATAATAATAATCGATAGTAATCGATATATGTCAATATTAATCGATATATATCTGATATGATATCAATTAATAATTATTATATTCACATAATCATGCTTTTTGAACATTTTACAGGTTTTCACAAGTTTTCGCAATTTAATTATAAATTTTTATTTATTTATTATTATTATATAATATTTTAATTTATTAAATATACAATATTCACAAGTTTTCACTATTTAATAAAATTTTATTTTTTTATTATATATTATATTTTAAATATTACATATATTATATATTATTATAAAAAAATGCCAAAAAAAAATAAATCCAAAAAAAATGAAACCAAAAAAATTATAAAATAAAAAAAAATAAATATTATATTCTTTATATTCGCTCGTATTTCGCTTATATTCATTTATATTCACTTATATTCGCTACTTCTTGCAAAGTGCCAGAAAGTTAGATTGTTTTCTTGCAAAGTTCTGAACGAAGTAAGGAATAAATAAAATAAAATAAAAAAAATAAATAAAAAAAACAAACAAAAAACAAAAAACAAAGCCAAAAAAATAACAAAAAAAATAAAAACAGAAAAAAATATACTATTATATTTCACTCATATTCACTTATATTTGATTATATTCATTCATATTCGTGACTTTTTGCAAAGTACCAGAGATGTTAGAATTGGTGTTCTTGTAAAGTGCCAGAAAGTCAAGTCATTTTTTTGCAAACTTTCAAAAGAAGTAAAGGATAAATAAAATAAAATAAAGTTAAAAAATAAGTAAAAAAAAAGAAAACAAACAAAAAACAAAAATGTAAGCAAACTAAATAAAAAAATAAACATAGCCCTAAATCTCCATTTCGAGTTCGTGTTTTTGCAATTTAGAAATTGTCAAAGGTTTTCGCAAAGTGCCAGAATAAAATAAATTAATAAAAATAAAAAAAACAAAAACAAAAAACATGAAATGAAAAAATAAATAAAACAAAACCTTGCAAAAACTTGCAAAGACTTGCAAAAACTTGCATTCTTGAACTTTCGAAATTGCTAGAAAAAGTAGTTGTATATTCTTGCAAAGTGTCGAAAGGCTAAGTTAGCTTGCGCTAAGTACCAAAAAGTCACTGGATTTCTTGCAAAGTGCTAGTAGTAAAGTGTAGAAATAAAATAAAAAAAATTAAAAAATAAAAAAAATATATAAATAAAAAAACAAAACAAAACTAAATGAAACAAAACGAAACTAAATGAAACTAAATGAAACCAAAAAAAACAAAAAGAAAATGAAGAAACAATGTAAAATTGATAGAAGATCTAAATTATAAACAAAAAAAAATAAATAAAGATCTAATCTGATTTTGTAGTACAAATTATCAAAAATCATCGAAACATTTCGAAAATATTAGTAAAACGCATCATTGATATGATACAGGTTGCAGATCATCCTAAAATATTTCGAAAGTATTTGAAATATAAAAAAAAAGAAAGAGAAAAAAAAGAAAGAGAAAAAGGAAAAAAAAAGAGAGAGGAAAAAAAGAGAGAGGGGATAAAAGAGAGATAGGGATAAAAATCATTTAAAAACAGTTTTTTTTTTTTTTTTTTTTAAGTTTTTGGCACACTTTGTGGTATATATTTTTATGATCCTTGGTAGCTTATAGATCAAACAGGCTTAAAAGATTTTGAACTTTTTTTTTTTTTTTTTACCTGGTGATTTGAGTTGAAATTTTGTGATACAGTCAAAACACTATGTAATCGTTAAAGATCTGCTAATCATCATATATCATTTTAAATAATTATGATTATAATCGATTTATAGATATATAACGATTTAATATAAAAATAATATATATCATTTATAGATATATATTGATTTTTATCCAATTAATCGATATATAACGATATTATAATATATATCGATTATAGATATATATCAATTTTCATCCAATTAATCGATATATAATGATATTTTAATCGATATATAATAATATTTTATAATCAATATAAAACGATTAAGTGCTATATATCGATCAACATCTATGTATAAAATTTTCTGATGTAAAATAACATGTGGCACCAAAAACACTATATAAATTTAACATATTTATTATCAATATTAATAAAAATGTTATTATTATTAATAATTGAATCAAGTTATTTTTCAGTCAAAAAATTATTTAATAGCTAAGTAAATTAAAAAATAAAATATAACTTTAATATTATTATTAACAATAGCAATAAAAATTATATAGCATAGTGCAATCAGTTTTATTATATAGAACCATATACTAAATGAAATGTTATACCTTATAAAATCAAATTCTTTGTTTAAAATTAAATATAAAATATATTATATGCTACTAAATTTAACTTAAAATATATTAAATTCTAATACAATACTAATTTGAACATTAGAGTATTTTTTATTTTATTTTTACCCTATAACCAACATAAACCCATTTTTTTCTCTCTATTACCTAAACTTAAGATCCTTTGCTCTGCTTTTTAACCAACTTAATTCTATTATTGTGTACTACTATAACTAAAAATTTCTTTAACAGAAATTTTTTATAATAAACAATAATAGAAATTATGATAATTCCATTATAAACAAACTCAAATATGACTACAAAGTATGTGTTATTACAATTATTTGAAAGTTCTATTTTATTTTTACATAGCAAATCACAATATAAATCTGATAAATCAAATATAGCTGTATATTACCACAATATTCAGTAAGTTGGGTTTATTATAATAAATAAATTTACCAAAATTCCAAACTAACTTGCCTATATTACTATTTACAACTATGGCTAATAAGTTCTCTAATAGATAAAATCACAATACTATAGCCCCAAATACAAATAACAAACTTTAACTTCATATGAATATTTATAGTACATCACAATGAAAATCTGATAACTTAATACAAACCAGCCCAATCTTACTATAACTATATATTATTAAATAATCAGTAAGTGTTATAAAAAAATTTTAGCAGCAAATCATTATAAAAACTATTATAATTCTCAATACAAACCAACTTAGCTATATTATTATGTATTACAAAGAATGATAGCTTATAAATTTTGTAACAATAAATAGAACAAACATTAGTGTAAATAATTTTTTTAATATAATTGGTTGATATAATGTATATTTGATCTAATTCTAATCTATCTAAGCCCTATTTTACAAGAATATTATATAAAAAACTATTCAAAATTGGTTCATTTTTATTTAATTATCTACAGTAAATTCTAGTAAAAATCTAGAAATAATTAAATTGTAAAGCCAGAACTTTGATAAAACTGCACTGATTAATCACTACTATTAATTGCAATTCATAAAATTTATTATCTAAAAACAAGATTACTGATTATTAAAACTTAATTACTGCTATTACTGTTTATGACTAATCTTTTGAATTTAACCTGAAAAAAGCTCCCAGCGCATGGGCAGGCGCATGACTTGTTATTGTTATCATGAGCTGAGTGATTCATGATCGATTGAATTATTGATACATGTGATTATTATTTATTACATATTTATTCTTATGTTTTCCCTTCTTCATTTATTATAAGCCAGCCTCTTTCTTTCACCCGAAATAACCGAAACCCATCTAATCCATTTAGACTGTCCCGACTTTCTATCTTAGTTTACTATCCTGAGACTAAATTGGCGTGTTGTCTGCTGCTCTCACAACTGATAGTAACACCCGAAACGGCTAAAATGAATGCAAACAAAAACGTAATATCAGTTCTTTTGAAATAGACATAGTAATTTTATATATTTATAAATAATTATTTTATAAACAACTTAGTATATTGACAAATAATTTACAGATATTATTATTTTATGAATTGTACTAATTTTAAATTCTAATTTTTTGTAAATTTTAATAAAATACATATAAAGAAATTTATATAAAAGCATATTTACATATAAAAAATTCGCATAAAAAATTTATAACTTAAAAATTTACAGTTTTACATTTTAATTAGTTAATAAAATTGCATAAAATCTTAAGATAAATTATATCTAATTAATTACGGAGTGTTTGCAAAATACCTCAAATTTGAAAATTTTGATCACCGATTGTGAATTGACTTCATGCGCCAACTCATATACTATAATTATGATCAAACAAATCAAGATAAATTTGTTAAAAAATAATGATAAATTAAAACGGTTATTCGAATTATGTATGTGATTTGCGATAATGAAAAAATGGTTTGACGATAAATTTAAGATAGTGAGAAAATGGGTTAGACCTATGGAAAAATGGGTTAAATTTAGTATTTATTATACTGTAGGCAGGATGGGATTGCAATAGTTTTTTTGAGGGACAATATTATAAAATGGATGAAACAATTTTGTCTCGAAAACTTAAATTTGGACCAAAAGTTCGCGTAGTTAAATTTGACCAACGCGAGCATTGTGTAAAAAAATGCGATCTTACAAAAAAACAAAATATTCAAATGTTAGACAAATATGAGGTCTTTGCCTTGAAAATCAAGTTATGAGACATAGTAAATTATATGTTCCATACTTGTTTTTCAAGGCAAAGATCACATATATTTTAGCACAACAGTTACTTAAAAGTTGCAGCCATGCTTAAACATACCCTACCTCTAAATTTTTAAAATTTTTTGATAATTATCGAATGCTTTTTTAAATTCAATTTCAGGATTATCTGGTAGGTATTTATAAAGGAAATTCAACACATTAGCATTTTTCATGTTAATGCTCGGCTTGAACGTTTCTATTAGACATCTACGCAAGAAGCAGTCCTGCTTTTCTTGCTTAATTTCTGTAAATGAGTCTATCAAAATTTTGCCAATATCGTCTAATCGATTTTCAAAAAGGTGAAAAATATCAACAACGATATTATAATCTAATTGAAATCCCAGATCAATTAATTCAGTAAGTCGTTCCTTAACAGCTTTAACATCAGGTTTGGTCCATCCAGGAGATTGTGCTGGCGGAAAAAGAATTAAAATTGCTCCTTTCATTACGAGTTCATTAACGTCTTCACAGATTTCAAAGTAACCAATTTCTTTCCATAAATGTACGATGTCTTTATAGATCAAGATTGATCTCGCAATTGCATTAAGCTGACGGCTACTCTCATATCCATCTTTTGGTGGATACTCTTCTTGCGAATTAATTTGCGTATCAATTTGCGTACCATCAGATTTTCGTGGTGGAAATGGTATAAATTTCAGACGCAATATTAAATTCTTGATTTCTTCTAAAATTTTTTTTAAGACTGTCGGTGCATAATTAATAGTATTTGGTCCTCCAGAAAGAAAATGAAAAAGCTCCATATCCTTTGATGCATAAATCAGCTTTATATAGGGTAGATGCTTCTGTTAATAAAAATATATAAACTGAGAGAAGTAGATCACTAGCCCAGGGAATGGTTTTCCGCAAAATCTTTGTCAAATCCACATCTGTTTGTCCTATGCCGTTAGCCTTTAATTCGATAAGCTTCTGATCATATTTACCAAAATGAATGAGAAGCTTCTGAGCAAAATATCTCGAAAATATTCCACCTTTAGTGATTATTGCCCGAGCAACAGCTACTGAAATGAATTTTGGACCCAACCTAATCGCATGGAACATACAATGAGCTCTCCCAAATTGGAAGATAATCCAATTTGCTCTAGCTTGGGAATCGTTGCTTATAAAAGACCATCGTTTACAGCTTGTAATCAAATTAATAGGGTGCTTAACATATTTAAAGATATATATCATAGCTTCATTGGGTAATTCATATTGAAAGTAATTTTTTTTCTGCCCTGTTTTGGTCATCTATTATAAAAAATAACATGTTTAAATTAGACAAAGTTTTTAAGGTTACAGGTAGTGATGGTCAACGCGTGTTCCTGCACACAAGGGTAGAATCACCACCAAAAAAATTTCATACAATATTGAATTAAAATTTCATGATTTGTTGTGCAGAAAGCCCTTCATAGACTAAATTTTGAATTACAGGCGATTTGTAACAAAACGATTGTTTCGAATTTTCTTGACTAAGTTACACCGGATTTTGAAATTTAATTAGTCATGAAATTTTTTAGGGTGGTGATTTTACACCCGCTGTTTCCGCACGAGATATTTTAGTCAGTTCAGTGCCATAATTCAGCCCGGAATTTACGCCGTGATGTCAAACATTCCGATATTTCCCGAGAAAAAAACGGAAGAATACAAAAATCAAATTTTGGCACTGTTCTATAAACGTTGTCAATGATCTATCCAAGTATCACGTGCATTACCTCGTATCCCATGTGAGGTTTTTGGAGAAACCGCGGACTGCCCATCACTAGACACAGGAAATAAGATTTATTGTATTCTGCTAAGTCGAAGCAAATATTAATATGTGTATAACTAAGTTTGAATAATAGTGAACCCAGTGATATATTCATGGTCATAGATCAATCACTCGGCCTATGTTAAGGTTGGTGTTAGGGTTATGTGATAGCATAGTTTAGGCCGATTTTGTTATTATTAGTAAATAAATGATGTCATTGCACACTTTTTTTTACTAATTAAGTAGAGGGTGGAATATAAGAGACACCGGGTGGTTGATGCGGCAACTTACGGTAATATATTTTAATGTTCTTTAGATGAATTAATTATAAAAAAAAATTGATCCAATGGGTTGAAATGAAATTTTCTAAGACGGTTTCTAAGTTCATTTTTTAATATTAATATTCAGGGTGAGCATGCTACGAATATTGACCAAGTAATTGAATATTTTGGCTAACCTTGTTTTTTAAGTTCTTTTAATTTTTATTTAGCCGTTTAAAATTGAATAGTTCTTCCCTCGAAATTACTCAACCAGTATAATCTTCGACATCATATGATTAAAGTTGGCCGAAGGTTTAACATAATTGTCTATGCCATATATACCTTTGATTAAATCTTCCATTCCCTTCCCGGTGCCAGAGCTCAAAATGTTGGTGTTAAACAACTAAACAACTTTGAACAGCCTTAAGTATATTAATTTTTAATTCTGCATGCTCATATGCTCATCCTTATTTTTATTTTCTAATAAAATATCCTTTATAGAATTTCCATATAGGCCTTTGTCTATTTATTTATTGATTTAATCAAAGCTTTCTTAAACGCCAAATTTTAATGACACTTCTAAATACGATCATTTTAAAAATTATGGGTAAGCGGTTTGCTGATAATAGTAGCCATAACACAAAAATGGGTAGTTCCGAAAGTCTTACCTAATAATGTGTAAATACAATCCGAACTGGCAAAGACGAAAAAAAGCATGAAATTACATCATTTCCATTTGTATTAACGCAAGCATAAACGTTAAACAAAATTAGGATAACAACGGTTTTGGATTAGTCAGGCCGAAATTTTTTGACTATGTTATGATACTCGTTTGCTGATCACCAATACAGATTTTCTGACAATCTAATGTCTTTTCCGATTAATTGGTCTTTCTGAGAATTTCCGTCAGGATTCGCCATTTAGCTTACCATTAATTAGAAGATGGTAATATTATATACACTGTGGGCTTGTTTATTAAAGATTTTGAATAGAACAATGGTTGAATTGTCTTGGAGTAATTAAACAAGCCAATCACAACATAGGATCATCTTTAATAATGATGTGATCGAAGTTGACCAATTATAACGTGTGTTTAGTTAAAAAAAAAAACTGTAGTACCGGACAAACAAAACCTGAGTATTATTAAATCCATCTACATACCTTATGCTATCACACGACCCCTCGTGCATGACTAATTTGGTAAACAAACAATAATCACTTTGAACTTTCTTTTACAATAAAAATATTATATCTTTATATTGAATTTTGATTACGCAATCTGGATGATTTAATGAATTGCAAATTTGATCAAAGGAAACGATCATTTTATTTATTGAATATAAAAATTCTATAAATAAAATCAATCATTTCCAGGTTTTTATATACAGCATTCGGCCATCTCATAATGTTGAGAGATGATTAGAATTATCAAGAACCAAATCTGATAAATACCAGATTTCCTTTACCATCATAAATTTTAAATAATATTAATATTTGCTCCAAATAGGCCAGAGACTCACACTAATTAACACGATCATGAACTTCTTTCAAGTTATTTCTGAATATCTTAACAGCTGGTAGTTTAATTTTGATTAAGTTAAAGTTCTAAATTTTTCTGTATCGAGCATATTTATTAAAAATGCATCCGCTTATTTGAAATTTCATTTGTGCGGTTGTAATGAAGACACAACGGGAAATGCCTTCATAATTAAAAATGCAAAAGAAATTAAGTACGATATATTTAAATCAACTATCACTGAATGGGAATTAATAAGCTTAACCCGCTCAGACCAATTTATTTTATATTAAGACCGAATATCTGCCTCTACAAGGCTATTTATATGTTGAAAATGTTGTACGTTTCCTAAACGAAAATCCGGTTATTTACACAGTAAACACTTCTTTTAATGGTTTCCTTTTTTTTCTAACCTTTACCTAATAATTATTAATTGAACTTATTAATTTTTTCATGTGACGTTACCTAAGCTTTTTGCATGATTACTACTAATCAAGCCAATAATATAATTTAGCTTTGATCCTAAATAACTGTCCGAACCGGCTTTCTGTTTGCATGCAAAATATATTAGTGGCACTCTCCGATTTGGGTGCTAAGGAAGCTAAACTCTCATGAATGACACAAATGAGAGAATATTTCACGTTCTAACAAATCTAATTAAGAGCGATTGAAGCAAGGCTAGTGTTATATAAGCCATCAAATTTTTAGAGCAAATAACTAATACATCCTTAATGGATCATATTTCGCATACCGTAAATTCTCGAAATAACGGGCATGGACGTTATTTCGAAAATCGCGCCCCTAAAAATAGCATAGGTGGTTTCGAAATAACGCCCATGCGCGCCCCGAAATAACGCGTACCCCTCCATATACATTTATGTCACGTTATATATTTAGTTCAATTGACCTTATACCAGTAATAAGCAAAACGTCTTTTAGTTTTGCATCCCTTATCTACGATCAACGATCAACAATGCAGTATTAAAATTTATGGTTTTAGTTCGAAATCTCGAAATCAGAAAATGAATGGGAGTTATCCGTAAAAGAATTCATTATTATATAAATAAGGTTACGCATAAAAATTAATAGGATTTATAATCACTAATTTCGAATAAATATGTCGATAATTTAATTCGGAATCAGAGATCTGAACATTAGCACTGTAACACCTTATTAAATAAGTTTGAAAGTATTTGGTGTATCTTTTTTTTTTTATGCTATATTGTACCAATTTCAAAAAAATTATTCAAAATAACGCCCATGCGCGTACTCGAAATAACGCCCACGTATTCAAATAACGCGCAGATGTCCGTTATTTTGAGAATTTACGGTAAGCTATATAATGCGGAAAAATAATAAACTCTATTAGCCAGATCGCCCCAAAACAGTCAATCGTTCTATGATAATGCAAGGCGCATTTAATACTAACTGTATTCACACATTCTGCCAGATGATCAGCTATGCGCCGACTTAAATAAAAATTTCACACAAATTAATCAATAATTTGCTGATCAGAGAATCGGCATTTACCGATTATTATAGCCAAAACTTCAATAATTCACTAATTCAGTTGTTCTCAACACTATGAAGTATTTGATGGAATAGTAAAAGTAAGAACACTGATAACAAAGTTGGTTTGCTGTATTTTAACATTTGACTTTGACTTTGATGCTTTTTGATTAGAGTTGATCACAATCCGGATTTATTATTAAATCTTAATTCATTTTTATCGTTATCATAGTATAAATCCGGACTTAAAAACACTAAGTCACGTTATATCAAATGAAAATCTGATCCAAACCCGGATTGAGGTTTAGCCACTCCCGCTATAGTCACACAATTTGGCAGAAAAATTGATGTGATAAACATTAGTATTAGTCACATCGTGTGATTATAACGAGAGTTAATGTTGTAATAACTGTACATAGCATCAAGAAATTGCGACTATTTCAGGAACGGGAGTTGACGAAATTACGTTATTATTTGTACAAAATACTATGGAAAAGCATAACGTGGTCATAATACAAACAATAATATCGATATTATATTGGTAATTACAAATTTTTTATCACGTAATTACAAATATATTACCGCAAATGTTTATATACAATTACAAATTGCCCAAATTAATTCCGTGATTACTAAAGAAGTCCTACTCACTTGAATTTTCTTATGCAATGTTTTTATATCTACAAATAGTATTGCACAAATATAGTTCATTGTTTCAGCCTATATAATTTCCCTTTTGTGGAAATAAATCATTTGGCCTTAACCATAGTTAGCTGCTCAAATTTTATTGGTTATTATTTTGATTACGTGCGTCCGAGAGTTACTATTATCGTAAATGTTACGGTACGATTCACCGAAAGTTATTCCACTTACTAAACATCACACAGTGTGATAACTTGCTAAAAGTATGTACCCGTAACAATCAAATCCTAACTCTAACCCTGCGTGATGTCGGATAAGTGGCCTGTAGAGAAACTATCTTTCGGGGAATTGGGCGACAAATCGTTGCAAATCGTTTTAATGCTTAAACTACGTAGTGCGCTAGCTTAGAAAACCCCTGTCTGACATATTTGCGAAATAATGCTTAACACTACGTAGTGTGCTAGTTTAGAAAACCCCTGTCTGACATATTTGCGAAATAATGCTTAACACTACGTAGTGTGCTAGCTTAGAAAACCCCTGTCTGACATATTTGCGAAATAATGCTTAACACTACGTAGTGTGCTAGCTTAGAAAACCCCTGTCTGACATATTTGCGAAATAATGCTTAAAGGCATTAATTTAAGACTTGCAATTTAAAGAGAACTAACAACCAATTTAGAGAATAACGTTCAAAACTAAAATTATTGTTCACATTCATTTAGGTTTATTATTAGCTCACTTTAAATTGTATGACTCGGAATAGCGCCCCAAGACATTACTTCACGAAAATATGGTAATACAAATATTAGATAAAAAGCTTACGAAGAATCTGCTGCAAGAAAGAAATATTTCAAATACATCATACATCACATGTTTTGCACAAAAGTAGTTGGTATGTGATTTAGTCAAAACTGTTCGTGAGCTTTGAGTTACAATAGTTCTACCAAATTTCGCTCAGCACAATGTAGTGTTTCAAGTCGATATGTCATTAATCGACTTAGTCGACTTAGTCGGCTAAATTAGTCGATCTTTTAAAAAGTCGACTTAGTCGACTATGAATATAAATAGGTACTATTATATAAAAACAATCTGAATTTTTCGGAAGGTAGACAATAATTCAACCTAAAATACGAGCATGATCAGTGGGTAGTTTCGGAATTATGTAAAATATGCCAAAATACGGGCAAGAAAGACATTTAAGAGGCAATATATCTATATTATATGCAGTGTGTAGAAAAATAAATGAATATTATAGCAATATTCATTTTAGTCGACTTAGTCGACTAAGTCATATTTAGAACATCGACTCGACTAAGTCTATAAATTTTTTATCGACTATAATCACTAGCACAATGTATACTGCCCTCTACTGTCGAAGTTACTAGTCAATTATTTTGTCACAAATTTAAGCATTCATTAGTTTATTATTGAGCGAAATTATTATTTTTTTTAATAAAAAGGTGTTATGTATCGTTTGAATGATCAGTTTGGAAGATGTTGGGTTTTTAACCAAAATTTTTTAAAGTTTGATCGATTATAATGATAAATGGACCTTTATAATTTTTCTATTGCTACTGTTTTCACCTTTGAATTTTGCGAATTTCGCACGTGTAGTATAATTCATAATTAACAGGTGCAATGTAACTTGACGGGTAATACAATCTCCTTGAGAGGAAATAGCCAACCGGAGAGTGCAAATTTGACTATTTCGGATCAGCCCGACGAAGAATCTGAATACGCGTAAAAGAAGAAAAAGCGAAAATATGCAAAAACTAATGTTTAAATCGATCTTGGTGAACTAATTAAAAATAGCGGGAATGAAAATTTACATATAGTAGGCATCACTCTAACCCTGTAGTCTCTTACGGTAAGGTCCTAACCCTAGATTTTTATCTCATGCACTTAGTTTATTTACAAAATCAGATTTCCTTTTTTTGGTTTGTATTACCTGCGCAAATAAGTAAAATGCCTAAATGCGCCTCCCTAAATGCACGCCCTATGAAATACTCACTAAATGCACGTGTCCTCTTGGGACCAACTAATATAACATTTATAGATTTGTACCTCCCTAACTGCAAAACCTTTCTAAATGCACGTTTAACTCAAACTTTACATGTTGTCCCGTTGCAATGCATTTAGAGAGGTCTGACTGTATATATTTATTAGTTGCAAATAGTTGTGATGTGAAATTTTTAAATTTTCAAATTTCATGCGCATTGGAAAAGTTCGGAATTTCTTATGAATTTTCGGAATCTACTAAAAATTTTGGCTCTTATTTTGGTGGTTGTTATCATTTTAAATACATACCAGGAAAAGATACCCGAGCAAATAACACGCAAATGTAAAATTACAAATTTTGGCCTAAATTAGTTTAACCTCGAAATAACGCACATGGTCGTACCTTAAAGTGGATTGGCTAATGATATGCATAGTGACGATCATCTAATCTAAAAAATAGATGACACACAAAATATGGTCTATGTCTACACCGTAAAGTCATTGCATTGCTACGCTTCGGATAATAAAAGATCATGCATATAAATTTAAAATATAATAAAATAATTGACTTTCTGTTTTGCCAACAAAATAAAATAATATATTTATTTTCATATTAGATTTTGCAAATTGCATCTTATGATTTAATATTTAAACTTAAATCTAAAGTGTGTTATCGATATCCTAGAATATAAGTATATATAAAAATCATGCGCATAATTTATAATTTCATGCGCATTAAGCGCACGAGTATGCGCATGATTATGCACATATCATGCGCCTTGTCACATCACTAGTTGCGAAGCAGCAATAACAAGAATTATTTGTAAAATGATTCATTATCTGGCTGTGAAATTTAACATGTCGCTTCTGGGCCCCGAAGGACACAGGAATGATACTTATTAATTTCGTTGCCAGATAAACAAATTATTGACTGTGTAGCATACAATAACGGTGTTGCAAACCTAATTAAATTTTTAATACTTCTGCACTTTCTTTGTTGATACTGAAAATCATATGACAACAAGTCTGCCAATCTGATAAAAATTTTTATAAAAATTATGCGGATGCCAAACAAACAATAATCTTAAATAAACAACTTCATTATATGAATGATGCTTTAAAATATATTTATTACAATTGTGGCGTGTAAAAATCAAAAACACCGAAGCCTACCTTTTGCAAAAGGAAATAATAATAAAAACTTGGTGTATTCTAATTAGTCATTATGATTATGTCATGCATTATGATATCTAGATTCTTTGTGTGAAAGATTACTATAAACGGTAAAATTTTAATTTTTGCCAAAATATTTGTAATTTATGCATCGTGATCAATCATGTATCAATTTACATATATATCACCTTACATCAAAAGTTTGTCTTGTATATGTATTATCATGAGTACCCTGAAATTTTAAAAACCAAATGGTTTACTATTTCAATTAGAAGCAAAATAGCAAATAAAATTGACCAGATATAAAGATAATTGGTGCGTAATTACATGGGTCAATTAATTACAATTTTACCTTAATTAGATTACATATCATATATTCGTCATAAATTACAGTAAATACACGATTTTTGATTTTCGTTGTTTACAAATCAGTTAACACGGGTACTTATGCAACGCTCTACGAATATAGTGAAAGAAATTGAATTTAATTGCAATTAATTGCAAATATCTCGCATTTATTGGGTTATGATGATTATAATTGTGCCAATTAATTTTTCAACAGCTATTTACCATACAGTAATGACCAAATTCTGTATTATTGAATTTCAAACTAAAAAATAGAACGTTTTTCTTTTTAATACAAATTCCGCATGGCTTTTGGAAGTCCAATATTCGTAGCTCGAAATCTTTGAAAGTGCCAAGATTTACTCAATTCTGGAATACCATGACATATTTTTTCTCCTTTGAGCATAGGTTCTTGGGCAAATCGCTCGGCTACGTGTATGTCGGGTGTTGAATAAATGCCATGCCCGTATAAAAAACGTTTCCCCTTGCATAATAAATTCCCATTCTCGGAAATTGAGACACTTGAAGATTAAGGAACCAGTGATCATCACCACATCATGCAAAATTGTGCAATGATTTCCTTAACAGCCGAATGTTTAATCATGTGATGAGATGACGAAGTGTTCAATCTTCCAATTGATTTTTGCATTATGTTTTGCAATGTTATGATACGATACTTACCAAGCGTCTTTATCAGTGCCAAGCCACCTATCATACCCACCATCCTACTTCCCAATAAACGTAAAGCAAAGCGTCTCCATCATATGGTCACTATTTTACATATGTTCATGCATGAATATTATTAATAAACGTAAATCATTATCATATTTTGGTCTAATGGTATGCAATTTACTATACTTCAGTTACTTCAATCTCCGGGTACATCTCCGCTCGATTTGGACTACCTTATGATTAATCACGCGCGGGATTTTTAATATGAAATTATCCGGCCTGTATTAACATAAGTGGGCCGATTCCTAATTAGTTATTGTGACAGATTATAATGAAATCAGATTAATAATTGACAAATCACCGAAAATAAAAATTTTTGTCAAGGGTTAGGGATAAGGTTAGAGATTAGTCTTAGAGTAGAGTTTATATTAAACAAGTATAAGTGGGTCCTAAAGGGTTAAATAGAAACCGAGATTTCATTTAATTATGATCTGCGACAGTTATTCATGTACACACGTACGTACGTACGTACAGTAGAACTTTATATTTATTAACGTTCCACATATATACATACGTACGTACGTACTAGGGTGATAAACGGACTAAGTAATCAAAACTATGTCAGGCGTATTAGTAATTTTAATATGATCAGGTTTCATCAGTGAAATTAAAAATGATTGACTAAAATATCATTTTACTTCAATTACTTACAAAGAAAAGTACAAAATTCTAAAGATTCCTCTGAATATTTATCGCTATTGATACATATCGATATAACAGTAATTTTAATATATTTATTAAAAATTCAAACCGATTCAACTCACTAAAAAGACAAGGAATTGCTTGGAAATTTTCACAAAATGCTTACAATGTGTCAAAAAACAAAGTTACGCTCGAATATTTTATGTTAATATGTAAATTTTAGGTGTTCAACTAAAGACATATAATTTATTAAAAAAAAATTCGTACAATCGTACAATAAGTACAAACAAAAAAATTTACTAGAGCTTTTGCGAAAAATCGAGCGTAACTTTTTAGAGAAAGTTCTCATGAAGAGATTCACTCAAATGAAATTAGAAAAAGAAGCGCAATATTGCGATAATGACTGTTTTCCTTCGTATGACATGAAAATCTGCAATATATATTAAATTCTATAGTTACCTTACATAGTTTTGATTACTTAGCCCGTTTATCACCCTAGTACGTACATACGCATGTTTTTACTTTATTTTTCATTATACTATTAATTATTAATTAATTTAATTATTTATTAATTTTAATTTATAAAATACAAAGAATATGTATGATAATATTATAAAAAACAAATTGATAAAATTAAGGCAAAATTTGGATTGAGATAATTTATTAAGATTTAATTGCTTTAAGCTTAAATCATATAAGGAATTTTCTATATATGTTTTAAAAGTAAGCAAATATATATAATTATTTTTATTTAAAATAAATACATTAAAATATAAGAAACAATCATTTAAAATATACTATTTTAATAAGATTATATTTCTTATGATGCTCTTTATACAGTATATATATTTATTATTCGTGAGAAATTAAAAAACTCTACTCTAGCCCTCGGGCCCCACGCGGAGCACGAGGGTTTAAAAAAACGGCGATTTGCCCATCACTACTGATAATCATTTCTAAACTTGGACCGCTAAAGCATGACCATTATGAAATTTAATTAAATATTATGGTCCGTGCGGAGTAAGGTTAGGTAAAATCATCCTCCTGATATTTTTTTAATGAAAAATAGGTTTATCGCTCGTTTCTTGTATTTTTTTTTCGTCGGACTTGTCCGTGTAAACAAAAATAACGATTTTTGATTGATCTCATGCAGCGGAAATTCTCGTGATGGCACCTGGCTTTAACAGATCTCTAAATGGCAATGAATACGGAAAAATATTGATCTATTTAGGTCAATACTCAAAGGAAAGTTCGCTTGATTGGCTAATGTAAATCAATTGCCTGGTAACTTATTTATACACTTTTTTGGTGGCACAACATTCTACTAACAAAGATCATTACAAAAACCATTCACAGCTTTAGTATATCGTCAATATTTACGCAAAAGAATCTAAAAAAGATCTTATTCCCGTCAAACTTCTCTTAGAAAACAAAATATGGCCACCGTTTATTGACAATCTAAATTATAGAAAATGAAGATAAACGGAAACGTTTTTGTTGAAGACTGTTTTATTACGTTAGATTTTAAAAACTTTTATTATTTCTATTGAATTTGGAAAAGAATAGTTTATTGTAAAAGAAGTTCCGAATTTAATACTTGAATATGGTTGGTTTTTGAGTTGTGTCTGGTCTGTCAACCATAATATGTTGTGGTTTATAGATTGTAGATTGTACTAATAAGTTTGTGTTTATTAATAATGAATACTATTTTTTACTCCACCTTACGTTAGGGTGGGGCCTCAACTAATAAAATCAAACATAGTCGGGGTCAGTGTTGTCACGGGACAGCTTTGGACAATGATTTGGACAGTTTTGGACAATTAAATAAAGTAAAATTACTTAAAATTTTATTAAGATAACCTATTTTAATTTTAACTGGAATGTGTTCAGTACCTAAAAAATATATAGTTATATATTTTTTAGATAAATTTATTAATTATTAAAGCCTGGACAAGCTTTGGACAATCTTGGACGTTTGGACAATTTTGGACATGGACAAGCCAAAAAGGCTTTGGACAGCCAAAACGTACAACACTGGTCGGGGTAATATATGATGATCATTAATTTCGGATTTATTAATGGTTAAATTTCGATATTATCGCTAATCAAAATAATTATAAAATTAAATTTACATTTATTAGCACAAATATCTAATGAAAGTGTATATGATTTTTTTTTTTAACTTGAGGCTCTCAACTAGCTCTATGTTAATAGAGCTACTTTTTTCAATATTAAATGTTAAAAAATTAATTAATTTTTACGAAATTTTTTTAAAAAATTATTTGAAAAATAGCTCTATTACCATGTAGAGCTAGTTGAGAGCTTCAAGTTAAAAAGAAATTATATATACTTTTGTTTAATAATTATGCTAATAAATGTAATTTAATTTAATATTTAAATATATGGCCTATAAAAAATCCGAAATTAATGATCTTCAAATATGACCTGATTTAATTAGTTGAGGCCCCACCCTAACCTTACGTGTATTGACCTATTTTTTATATATTTGAAATAAATTAATACTTTTGTATATTTATTAATTTGCGAACGTTTCATATACGAAACGTTTTTTGTTTTCTATTAATTATCACGGGTAGATCCATAAATTTAGCCAATCAAACGAATTTCTTCCTTTGAGGTCAAGATTGTCGGTAAATCAATAATTTTACAATTTTTGATGCTGTATAGCACTACACTACCAGTAGCTAGTATTCCGCAGAACCAAATCGAAACTCGGAATCGAACCCAGAACCGTTCGTTGGGTCGAGTCTGGTTCCATGATTTTAGAACCGCTTGGTTTTGTTTCTCGGATGGCGGGTACCCAGCGATCCCGTACCCGCATAAAGTATCATCTGATCTTTAACGGATAGAATATTAAAGTGTTCAATATGTGGGAATTGTGACTTTGGGCTTTCAGATCTATTATTGATTCTTTATTGGATTCAGCCAATATATATGATATGTAATTGCATATTAGGCCATTTGAAAATAAAACTTCGTTTAATGTTATTGTTTCGTATTTACAGGAGGAATTAAACAAACATCAAAATTACACATAGTATACCGAGAAATCCTGAGCGTAAGCCAAAAAATCCCGGTAGCCATGCTGGAAATTGTATCAATCAACAATCACTTCTATTTGTCTAATTTGAGGGGAAGCTCAGGATATGAAAGGGATAACGTTAAACGAAGTTTTAATTTCAAACACCCTGTTATTATCAGATTTTAAAGGTCTAATCTATAAATAATAAAATTGAAAACCCGAAGTCTGATTTTCTCTTGATAGAATTCATATTTTATTTCAATTTATTCTGTATTAAACAATATAGTATAAAATTCGATTATAAATAAATATATCTAAACTGTAGCACTGTGTAATTACAAAAGTATCTGGTATAAGATCTATTTCATAAAATTTTATGGCATTATTGTAAAATGTAATAGAAATAATGTTTAAAAATGCATATATAAAATTTATCCAAATTATTAATCGGGTTCGGGCTCTGTTCTGGGTTCAGTATTCCAGTTTCAGGTTAAGTATCAGTTTTAGTATGGTTTTGCATAAACCCAGATCAAATTGGACCATGAAGAACTCACTAGTTGCCAAAAATTATAAATAATGCTAGCCAAACTTTTTAATAACACTGGCAAAATTTAAATCACTAAATTCAAACTGTATGCATAATGATCAACTTGTTTATCAGAATATAAAAGGCTTTTTTTTTATGGTCAATTTTTTTTAATTTAGAAGTAAGTATTAGTTGTTACAATCACTGATTATAGTTCGTATAAGCCAATATACTGTATATACATACATGCAAGAATTCCTAGATAATTTTTTGGTAGATTAGTATAGACAGGCATATTGAATTATTATAAAATATATATAAAAATTAGCTATTTTGAACTAAATTAAGCAACTTCATAAATAGTTAGAGTTGGGGTAAAGATTAGAGTTTAAATTAACTCAAAATAGTTGGTTTTTAT
The DNA here is from genome assembly GCA_003550325.1 of Gigaspora rosea. Lineage (NCBI taxonomy): Eukaryota > Fungi > Glomeromycota > Glomeromycetes > Diversisporales > Gigasporaceae > Gigaspora > Gigaspora rosea. The sequence continues at coordinate 209,025 of QKWP01000014.1, read as the reverse complement.
TGTCTAGAGCATATCAGGGGATATGCAAAATGATACGAAGGTTACGTTTTTGATGCTTAAAAAGTTTTTTCTAATACAGCCATAATAAGGATATCAAAACCTAACTTTGAATTTTCTGTCTGCCCCACTTGCATATTCATGCAACTCAACAAATCCTATGTGATTTTGGGGTTCGTAGACAATCACTTCACCGACATAACATTTCACCGACAAATACTCACTGACAAGTTCATTTTACTGACAGTTTGTTTCACCGAAGCTCATTTCACTAACAAGTTTTTTTTCAAAAAGCACACTAAATTTTGCCCTAATTCTACCTAATTCTACCCTGACCCTAACGACAATGACCAGAATTTCTTTGTCGGTGAAATGAGCTTCAGTGAAATAAACTGTCAGTAAAATGAACTTGTCAGTGAATAATTGTCGGTGAAATGTTATATCGGTGAAGTGATTGTCGATTAATTGATTGCTACCCATGATTTTGCTCTAGACTTATAACAGTTTCTGTTTCCTAGTATATTATAATAATTTTATATGTTCACCTATACTAAAGAAGATTCATTTTTTGTTGATGTTGGTCCTTTAAATGTTAATTTGTTGTCTCTCAATAAATTGGCATTTATTGTAGCTCATTTTAATATGTACTTATATGAAATTTTAATACCAAAGCAATAACTCTTTCAAATTGAACTTAACAACTTACTTTAAACTCTATAATTGAAGTTAATGGACCAACATAAGCTGTGATTAATGATTTTATTAATGTAATTATTCAAGCTACTATTCTTTTAAAAAAGTAGTAAGCTTAGAACATGGTTAAAAAAGTATATATATATAAAAGCAGAAATCTTTTATTGAGTAATATATTGTATTATGGGCATTAGTTTATAGAAACTCCATGATCGACCAATCAAAATCGATCACGTGAGTCACATAATGCCTGATTTGCAAAGTTGAAAGTCTACAGACTGGAAAGTCTATGGACACATACAGGCACGTGATATTTTATCTTACGGACACATACTGAAATAATGATTTTTTTGATTTAAAAAATGACCCGTTAATGTTTTTATACCAAGATAACATGCTTTATTATTCTAATAAAGCTTGTTCTCTAGGGTTTTTTGGTTCTAATAATGAGGATATTATTAATATTTGATCAGTAGAACTGGAGATATGATCTTTCGAAATTTGGGAAAGATTATATAAAAACATTGTATAAATTTCATAAAACTATATATCCGCACTACTTAGTCAATTTTAATAATATCACCACAATTAGTATTAAAAAGACCAGAAGAATTTGTTTACTTAGAGTGATAAAAGAGGTTAACTTAGTTCGAAAGTTCTTTCAGGCTATCTTTTCCTTATTTATTTCTTTTTTTAAAATATTAAATAAGATTTTATAATAGGTTAACCTTCTTTACCTTCCTAAGAAAACTAATTCTCCAGTAATTGGTGAGATATTAAAATAAACTTAATAGAACTGGAGATATAGTGTATGAAGTTTGTGTGATGTTTTTATTTAATATTTAAAACATTGTCCAATTCAAAAGGTCATATCTCCAGTTCTACTAATAATAATCTTATCACTATTAGCACCGGAAAGACCAGGAGGACAAGCTTTATCAGAATGATAAAGAATAATAACATAGTACAAAAGCCTTAACAGATAATTTTTTAAATCAATAAAAATTATTATTTCGGTACATGTCTGTAAGATAAAATATCATGTGACCTGTACATGTCTGCAAACTTTCTATCTACAGACACATACAGATCACATGATTTTGCATACACTGAGTATCGCATTATATTATATGTATGCAAGTTTTTCAAAGTAGAATTTTTTTTAAATTTTGGACAAACTTTCTTAACAACAATCTGACAGCATTTGATGAAAATGTTTTAAATAAATTTTTTTAAACATGTAGAATTTATTTATAAATTCTAAAGAGTAGTAGTTGGCAATAAATTTTCATTCAAAGTTTGAGAAATTTCTACAACCTTTAAATGCTATTGCAGAAATTTTTCTAAACTTTAAACAAAAACTATTTGACAACTATTAATAGAATCAATAGGACTTTTTAATGAATTTTATAACAAGTATAATTTAATTTAAATTTTATCAAATAGTTGTTGAAAACTTTTGCTCAAAGTTTGGACTCCTACAGTATATGATACCTAAAGGCTAAAATAATTTCAAAAATTAATAGCTTATGATACAAAAAAGATATAAAAAAAAAGGAAGCTGCTAAATTGTAACCAATAATTTGCTAAAACTTAGCAGCTTTATTTTGAAAATAATTATTGATTTATTCCACTTTGAATATGTATAATTTTTATAATACATTAAAAAATTATAGGACAAGTCACATGTTTTGGTTTTTGTTTATTGGCTACTTTTAAAAAATTTGTTAATTAGTAAAACTTTAGCTACTAAAAAAAAATTTAACCAATCAAAATACAAGAAATCAATAAAACATCAAAATTCATTATAAATTTTTCTAAAATAGGACAAATTAGCATTTTAGTCTTTAGATATTACATACATAATAGCTATTATGGAAAATTTTTCAAATTTGAACAAAATTCTTAACAATTACTTAATAGAATTCAATAAAATTTCTTTTAAACAAATTCTACTTGTTTATATAATTTATTTAAAAAATTTCTATTGAATTCTATCAGTTAATTGTCAAGAATTTTTGTTTAAAGATTTTAAAAATTTCTGCTATAGTTATTTTTATTAAGTTTTAAAAATTTTTCTACATTTTGAACAAACACTTTTTAATAATTACTCAATAGAATTTGATGAAAATTTTTTTAAATAATTTTTACTTATTTAAGAATTTATTTAAAAAAATTTCTATCAAATTCTATTAGATAGTTGTTGAGAAAGTTTGTCCAAAATTTAAAAAAATTTATCTCAAAAAAACTTATATACTATAATATTATGTAATACACAGTATATATAAAATTATGTGATCTGTATATTTCCATAGACTTTTCGCTTATGGATGCATACCAAAATAATGCTTTTTTATTAAAAATGTCTTACAAAGGCTTTTTTACTAAGTTAACCTGTTATTTCTAATAACCTTATTCTTCTGGTCTTTTTAGTTCTAATGGTGAAAAGATTATTAAAATCTGACTAGCAGAACTGAAAATATAATATTTTGAATTTTAGGCAATATTATAAAGATAATATAAATTTTATAAGGCTATATCTATAAATTTACTAAGTTGGTCTTAATAATCTTAGTATCATTAAACTGGAAAGATCTGGAGAATAAGTTTTCTTAAAAATATAAAGAAGATTAATTCACAATCCACATATGAATGATAGGATTTTATAAATTACGAAAGTATGTTTTTTATATATGAATGAAATCTTTTTTTCCTCTGCACTTATAAAAATTCTATATAGTTACAAAAAATAAAATATCAATATCTTTTTATTTACTAAACCAATTTCAAAAATTTTTTTAAATTATATATAAAAAAGTATTCTCTACACTTTTTAATTAGAAGATCTAGTATATTAACATAATAAAAAAAAAGTTAGCTATGGAGAAAAAAAAGATTTCATAATTATAATAAATTTAATAGTAATTTGCACTATCCTTCTTATGTGAATCAGCAATTAATTTACTATAAAAGCAGTCAAATTACTTATTTAATTTTAAAAAAGAAAAAAAAGATGACTCAGATGACTTTCAAACTAAGTTAACTTCTTTTATCATTTTAGTTAACTTCTTTTATCATTTTAAAAAACTAGTTCTTCTGGTCTTTCCAGTTCTAATGATGATGAAATTATTAGTATAACTAGAGATATAATATTCAAACTTGTGCAATAAAATAAATATTATATAAAAACCTCAAATAAAACTATAAGCCTATATTTTTGGTTCTATTGAGTTGATTTTAATAATCTCATTATTATCATTAGTACCAGAAAGACCAGGAGAACAAGTTTATTAGAATGATAAAAATTAATTCAGTACATAAGCATTGTCATTATTTTTTAAATCAAAAAAATTTATCAATTTGGTACATGTTCATTAACTTCCTATTTGCAAAAAGCAAATTAGTAAGCATATGACTTACAGGCAGTGTTTAAAATTCATGGTTCTTAATGAACATTTGAATTTTTTAAGAACTGATATTTAGAAAAGGTTCTCTTATTTGATGGTTCAAAAAGGACATTTATAAAATTTTTATGTTCTAGATTTATTAATAAGAACAATAAATTATATAAAATGTTCATCAATTTGATAATGTAATTTAATCATGACAAATTCTGCATAAATATATATATGTATATACATATGTACATATGTATATACATACTATGTATAACACATATATTTAAAGTTGCACAATATAGATAACAAATAAATATTAAGAAAATCATCTTTAAAGATTTTTAAAATAAGACATTCATTAGTTGTACAAGAGTATTATTATTAAATATAAACTTATATAGATGATTTGTGTCAAATGATATACTAATACTAAGCAAGTAAAAAGGTACAAAGTATTTGTTAGTATAAAATTTAAATAGTTAAATAACTAAGTAATTTGATTCTAATTTATCACATTAACCAATAGTAGCATCAGTAAAATATTATAGAAAGTCTTGTTTTATTATAAGCAAATATGAAAAGCACTTGAAATTTAACAAAATTATTAGAAATTGAATTGTATAATATATGGGGGGCATCAATAGAAACCAGGCAAATTGTTTCTAAGTAAATTTTTTTTAGACTTTAGATTAAAATATCTTAGCAACTATTAAACCAATCTTGATAAAAAATTTTTTATTTTAATTCTATTTAGTTATAGAATTAAAATAAAAAAAAATTTATCAAGATTGGTTTAATAGCTGTTAAGATATTTTAATTTAAAGTTTAAAAAAAATTACTAAAAATGATTTGTCTGGTTTCTATTGACGCCACCCAATATTGTGTTATGTTGAAAAAATATAAAGAATTATATACAAACTTTAAAAAATTATTAATAGATAAGTATGAACTTAGTATGTGAATTGTAAGTATAGAATATTAACATTTTTTAAAAATTAATATTCAATTTATTTAATATATAATGAACATTAAAAAGTTTTTGAGAACAATAAAAATTTAAATTATGTTCTTTTGAGAACATAACTTTAGATTTGCATTTTAAACACTGCCCACAGACTAATTTTGATTGATCAATCACTCAAAAATATTATATAATAAAACCACATTTAAAAAAAAAAAGAGTAAATCTATCTATTACTACTGGGTACAACCCTAAAATTTTTTATTATTTTAAAAAAATTAATAATGCATTATTATACCAAATATTTTAATTTATTTTTATCAAATTGGTATTACTGTATTATGAAATCATAATCTTTATATATCTAAAAGATCTTTCACAACTCTATCCGCCGATCACTTGTACCAACAAAATTGCTAAAATTCTGAAGTGAAGTTACGAAAAAAACAGAAGGAAAACTGGAAGACACATGCAGTTGGCAGCTATTATTTAGGGATATAATTAATTGAGTATCTTGCTAGTAGCCCCAGAGTTTATCACTCACCACACCACCGGCACTTGTCGTTTAGAGGTAAAGTTCATAGACTACTTGCTGATAAGCTCAGAGTTTATCACTCACCAACTAAGAAGACTCCGGTTGGTTCCCTATTGGATATTGGACTTACACAGGAAGGACAACACTCTTTTTCTATTACAAGTGAAGAACTGGTGCCGTAATTTTTTTTACGAAGAAATTTCAGAAAAGTGGGCATTTTGCCATACCCTCTCCAAAAGATCGGCAGTGTTTACTCCATCCAAATCAGGAAGGCACCCATGAAGTTGGATTTGATCATCACAAGTGGCTGGAAACAAATCATGTGGACTGTCGGTTGAGGTTTTAGAAGAAACACTTTAGAAAGTTCTCGAATATTTTAGGTTTAGTAGTTGGGTCACTTACACTACTTTTTTTTCATTTAACATAATGGGACCTGGGCCATTGTTGTTAGGGTTTTATGTTAAAATTTTTATTTTGAAGTCTGTCAGTTGTTGTGAAATAACCTAATAGCTAACTTTAGGCCATGGATAAAGATCTAAAGTAGCAGAAGGCAATAGTAAAGCCTGAGTTTTTTCATTTCCTTAGTTAAAAAATATATATTATCTTCCCTGCATGTATTAATAATATTAACTAATAAAGAATAAAGAGCCTGGTCTCGGTTATAAAATGAAAAAAAAAATAAAATAAAATAAAATCTTTATATATCTAGTGCCAACTTCACACTTATTTATATATAATCTAAAAAATACTTCACCCAGTTTATACATCTATAACAGAGCCTAACTCAACTGATTTTTTACAGAGACAAAACAAAGATACTAGAAGTATCTATTTTTCTAATATTAAATAAAAAAGCACTAAAAAAAAAGAAGTCAATATACATAACAAAAAAAAACAAAATAGTAAAAAAAACAACTAGCATAAAAGAAAAAATTGTAGTACTTATCTAAAACTACTAAAAAAAGTAAAGCCCAGCAGCTATTTTCTATAATAACAAATGCAATATAAAGAAAACTTTAATACTAAAGAATAATAATACTAAAATAAACTAATAAAGATCTCAATATCTACTACTATGACAATTCCAAAAATAAGACTCCAAAATAACAATTCCAAGAATGACAACTTCAAGAAAAGAAGCATTTAAAAAAGGAAAAATTAGTACCTATAACAAAAAAACAAACTAGTAAAAAAAAATACTTAAAATAATAAAGATCTTAACTTTTACTACTATAATGATTTCAAGAACAATAACTTCAAAAATAATGATTTCAAAAGCAATAACTTCAAGAACAATAACTTCAAGAAAACAACTTCAAGAATAATGCCTCCAAGAAAAGAAGCATCTAAAAAAAAAAAAAGTTAGTGCCTATAACAAAAAATACAAACTAATAAAAAAAATTTAAACTAACTAAAATCTTGACTTCTACTACTATAATAATTCCAAAAACAATGACTCTAAAAACAATAACTTCAAGAATGATAGCTTCAAGAATAATGATAATGACTCCAAAAATAATAACTTCAAAAAAAGAAGCAACAAAAAAATAAAGAAGTTAGACCTATAACAAAAAAACAAACTAGTAAAAAAAACTATAGTACTTATTCAAAAACTGGTCCAGTTCAATTTTGCATTTTAGCTCCTAGTTTTAAACAAAGAAATATCTAAAGAAAAAGATTAAAAGACCTAAAAGAAGAAAGAAGTTAATATTAGTAACAAAAAAGAAAAAAATTGTACTTATCTAATGAAAATTCAAAGAAATATTAGTATTACAAAATAAAAAAAAAAACAAAATAAAAAAATTTAAATTTACTTATAAATTCTATATCAAGATCAAATCCAGTATTCTAAAGACAAGCTATATATAAAGTGCAGTCAATTCAAACACAGCTTATTGTTTTTTTCTATTTTAAGAAAATCACCTTTTAAATTTTAATATAACAACAACTATAATGATCTATTATTAGTAAGATCTGTTTGATCTATATGAATTAGTCAATTATACAAGCTCTTTTTTATAACTATATAGCAAGGATCAAACAAGCTAATTTTTAAAATCTATTTTTATATTGCTTCTATTATATTTATATATAGCATTTAGAAAAATAAGTATTAACAAAATGTTATTATATAAATTGATGCTTTAAATGCTAAATTCTATAGTCAAATGCATGCTTTATTTGATAATATTGTTAATTCATTTTTGCAAAAAATGCTACAGTACGGGACAGTAAAAGACATCCAATTTATATATATAGGTGCTAATTTTGGATGCTTATATAATCAATTCTGATTGGCTAATTTTTGTACAATTGATTTTAATTGGTTAAAAACCTATATATATTTTCTTTTTTTTTATATTAAATGCCAATTTTTTAAACTCATATAAACTTTAATGGCTTAAAAGTGGCTTAAAATTAAAAATAAGAAAAATTCCCCTGACAGAAATATAGTTTATCTAAAAATCTATCAATTTGTCAAAGGGTTTTTTGATTTAATTTTTTTTTAAAAAAGCTATAACAATTTAAAGATTTACTAATAACAAGTGAATGTCTTTTACTGTTCGGTACTGTATAACTATGTTTAATTAATTGCTTCTATATGATTGCTAGAGTTAATATGGACCAGTCAAATGGTCAAGCTTGACCTAACAATTTGACCAATTTAACTAGTCTGGTCAAAGAATATATGCTTGTTAAATTGGACAAAAAGTTTAGCCAACCAAAATAAAATATATAATAAATTAATAATCTAATTATATAAACCAATTAGATTAAATTTGACCAATTTGACTAGTTTGACTATAGTCAAATTTGTCAAATATTAATATATTTATTAAAATTTTATATACTATATTGTGCAGTTTAAACCACTTTCTTGTAGTAAAATAACTACTGTATCCTATTATAAATAAGCACACCTTTTTTCAAAATTTTAACTTAAATACCTTGATATTAACAAATCAAATTTAATAAATTTTTTATTTCAATTTTATAAATTTATAAAGTTGAAATAAAAAAAATTATATTAAATTTAGAATGCATCTAACTATAACCTATAGTGAAAATCACTATGCTTACGTGACTTACTAATAAACATTACACAAATAACTATTACGATATAGTACAAAATTTTATTACTTTATCATGAACTAGCATAGTTGCCATATGCTGCTCGCTTCGCTCGCAGCTAGGCAGCTGTCTCACAGAGCGTATGCCTAAAAATCCCTGCTTTTGGTAAACAACGAGAATAAGATATCTCATGTACTTTATCTATTTCAAATTCTCACAATATTTTCGTATAAACACTTAATAAATAAAAAATCGCCAAATTATGTTTGGGGCCTTTATATAATAACTAGTAATGTTTAAAACTATTACTTTATCATGAACTAGTATAGTTGCCATACACTGCTCGCTTCGCTCACAGCTAGGCAGCTGTCTCACAGAGTGTATACCTAAAAATCCCAGCTTTTGGTAACATACCGGGGATAAGATCATTTCATATACTTTATTTATTTCAAAATCAAAATTCTGCTATTAGTACTCTAAACTATAAGAGCATGTAAATAAGAAAATTATCGAAAACTTCTATTCGTTAATACTTATCTGATATCGAATAGCACATTAATACGATGTACATAATGTACATTCTCGTCTAACCTCATCATCACTATTAGTTTTTACTCTTTTTCGACGTAAAGAGATCTCTGTAGCTTTGGCATAACTATTGAGACATGCTTCAGCTAAATCCTATGTCAATTTTGAATCCCCTACTAAGATTTGAAGGTCCTGTTCATCATTTTGATCTATGTCTGTTGCTTCACCTATCTCTGAAGTTACTAACTGTACTTCTATGTCATTTGTAGTTTCTAAATTTATGAAAGAGCTGTTTGAAGAGTTTAACGGAAATATAATGGGGATATAAAAGCTTAGAAATGGCAACGTTTGATAACAAGAAATAATAAAAAATAATGCTACTAACTTACCTTCCATGATTATAATTCTTTTGATAAAACGTTTCGCTAAATATTTAATGAGTAAACGCAACAATAAATCGATTTAATAATCAAATACACTAAGGAAAATTCAAAATATGGTAAAAAAAACTAAAAAGCAGCAAGAATATATGACGCGTCTATAAACTACAAGGAGAAACGTTAACACGATGACGAAAAGACACGGTTACTATAAAATAAGCAAGCAGATTTGTGTTCAAAACTAAATAAATAGTTAAACCTATTAGTAATGCAAGCAGAAGTAAATGGGTTAGGGTAACAAGAAGCTAAAAAAAAGACTATAAGAATGCACAACACATCTCTAAACGGCAAAATAAATGTTAATATGGTAATGAAAATATACAGTTAACTGGTGTAATAAACAGGCAGGCAAATTCGTAACCTCAAAATAATGCAATTGTTGGAGTAAAGGTACTGTAAAAATAATAAAATAAGTAAAATAGAAGTTAAGCAAGATTCGTCGTCACATTACGCATATCAGGTATATATACTAGGTATATACATCACGTGACTATGGTGATAATCACTATGAGTTATTTTGATTATAATTCTTAAATTTAATTAGTTAATTATCAACATATTTAAATTTAAAATTTTGAAAAAAGTGGTGCTTATTCATAATAGGATACAGTATTGGATTTATATAAATATTTCTGTAATATATATTATTGTCCGGTGCAAAAGGATAGATACACCAACCTATTCATAATAAAAAATTTTTTTTTAAAATTTAATATAAGTATTTAAATAATTTATTTATAATATATGTTTTGAGAAATATTTTCATGTAAATTTTATTAAAAAATTTTATTTCTATAAAAAATTTTGTTAATTACTTATTTTTTTAATTTGTTTAATGCTAAAATATAAATATACTAAAATTAAAATTTTAATTTTATCCATATATTAAAGTTTTTTAAATTTAATTATCTATCTAAAAATTTTTTATACTAAATAAAACAAGTTCTAAACTATCTTTTGATATAATATTTATTATATTTTTATAGATATTTTGTTGCATAATAATTTTTTTAAAATTTAGTATTTTTTTAAAAAAAAGCAAAAAAGTTTCTTTTAAAAAAAATATATTTTTGTTGCTAATTTACAATTTTATAAGTTTATATTGTACAGGTGCATTGTTAAATATATGCTAAATAAGTAGTTAAAATTTTAGCTTAATTGAATTAGTAGTTGTTAAAATATAAATTTTTAAAAATTTAATAATAATAAAATTACTATATATAGAGGTCGACTAAAGCGGAGTTAATTCAATATATGATCTACATGCTGCATAAATTACATTATTGATATCAGTATAACCTTCTAACAATAATTATATCAAAAAGGTAACCCTAACCCTAACCAAATTTCACTCCGCTTTAGCCGACCTCTATATATAGCAATTTGTATAACTTTGTTATAGTAAATTAGTTTTTATTTATATTTTAACAACTACTAATTCAATTAAGCTAAATTTTAACTATATATTTAGCATATGCATAGCAATGCACTTGCGTAGTACAAGCTTATAAAGATGCATATTAATGGCGAAAATATAATTTTTTAAAAATAAAAATTTTTTTCAAATTTTTTTTAAAAAAATTGGATTTATAAAAAAATTTATAATAAAATAAATTTACTATAAAATAATAATAAAAATTATATTAAAATGTAGCTTATATCTTCCTTTATTTGTTATAAAAAAATTATAAATAAATACTTAAAATTGAAGAACTTTTATATATAGACAAAAATAACTTTTGGTTTTGGTGTATTATCATTTTCACACTGGACAATATATTTATTACAATTATCTCTCTCTATAGTCACTAAGTTGGCTATGCTCTATTATAGTAATTGTTTAGAGATATGATTATAAATAAAATACTTTGTCATAGTTATATAAAATACTATTAAAAAATTTAAAATGTTTAACAGTAAATAACTTTTGATCCAGTAGCCCAATTTAGATGACTACCAAAGTGCTTGTCTAAATGAGACAATTCTAATAAGTTACAATTATCCAAATCTAATTACAGAACCCAAGATTACTAAAAATTTTTTACTCAGATACAGGGAGCTACTATTGCATTGTGAACTTTTGGATTGTAATTTACTTGAAATCAGGTAAGTAACTATAGCACAAAATTGATATCATGTATTACAACGATTTCAAGGTATAATATATTAAAATTCTATACAGGTTTGTTAAATCGCGTTAAAGTTATTCAAAAATTACCATAATCATAGTTTTTTTTTATTGGTACATAGGTTCAAATTTTAGACTTTTTGTTACATATTTTTCTTTAACAAAAAAAAAACTACTCAAATTTTTTATTCTATAGGTTCTTCTTTAACTTTAACGCAAGTGGCAGCATAATCTGGCATTAAGACCAAAAGAAACAAGCCCACTTATTAAGTCTATAGTTACACATAAAAAGTAACTCAAATATTCAATATTCCATTTCATACCTTATACGGTTCACATTCAAATACAACAGAAAGAACCTAAAAATAACCAATTGTTGTTTATTCAACTACAAAATGTATTTAAAGCTTTGAAAATACTAGCCTTTATAGGCATGAAACTGGATAGGTGAGACAAATGGCCCAAGGGACAATATAAGATTTTAGATCTTCTTCGTGTAATGCATAACAAATAGTATAGTACTAAACTTTTTTTTTTGTTAGTATTTGAGAAGGTTAATAACATAGAATAAGTTTGGCTGCTAGAATTTTGCTAAAAATTAGACCCTTGAGACTAGGGAAGTTGAAAAGAGCATGTAATTTTGAATATTCAGGAGATTTTTTTCTCTTTTTTGTCCTTTAAAGTACCTGTCCTGTGAAGTTTCTTTTTAACTTTAATATAACGAACTTTTTATAGTCAACCTTAGCAACACTAGAACAAGTAGAATTACCTTGATTAGAGTTTTTTCATTTATTAGCCAAGTTTTCTTGCCACCAAACATTTTTATGAGAAAAAAAATAAAAATTTTACTTTTCTTACCAATTGCACCTGACCCATTGTACAAACAAAGCTTTTTTATATTGTGTGATATTACTTAGGTGCCTTGCTACATTTGTAAAATTTAAAGCAATTTGAAAAAAATTTTGATTTTTTGTAAATTTTTTTTAAAAAGTCAAAAATTGACTTTTGTACTGATCCAAAAATGGTAGTTTGTTATATCTTTTGCATAACTCTAGTACAACTTAATGAAATTGCACCAAAATTTAAAAGGTATATCTTGAAATCGTTGTAATACATGATATCAATTTCATGCTGCAGTTACTTACCCAATTTCGAGTATTTAAAATCCAAAAGTGTCCACAATGCAATAGTAGCCCCTTGTATTTAAATTTAATCAATTCTTAAACACATAAAGTGATACAAATTCTTAACAATTTCAGAAACTTGTAATTAGATTTTACTGATTTTGGGCTCATTAAAATCATTTTATTAAGATAAACATTTAGGTAGTTGTTATTATCCAAATCAGATTATTGAATCAAAAGTTATTTGCTATTAACCCTTTAAAAGCTTTAATAGATAATTTTAAATATATATTAATATAAATATTTGCCAATCAGATTTTATAATCTGTATTTAGTTAGAAATTGGTAAGAGAAGTACAGAAAGTTATGTAATTAGAGTTTACATAGATCATCCCTAGTGATAGGACTATTGACTAATCAAATTTAATCTTTTATAAAATTTAAAAACTTAATTAGCAATCTGCATAAGAACTCAAAAACTCTTCCTATCGATCACTTGTCCAAAATTTTAAGCAAACGAAAAACAAAATTTTTATTAGTAAAAGACAAAGCAGATATAATACTGGTTTTTATAAAGGTCAACCTTTTTTGTTTAACTCTCGGGAGACTCCTTTATATATTCGGCAAGCAAGCCAGAAGTGTCAGTTGTGCAAGATAACTGGCAGTGGGTGCCCTTGGTACAAAAAATTCTGGTAGAGATACAAACATTTTTTTCTTTGTCGATGAAGGTGTTATATTTTGGCTAGGCAGTGAACTAAAAAATGAGCTTTTCAACACACTCTCTAAAAGTTTTGGCTACGAAAACATATTTTACTGCACTCCTGCTATCATATTCTCGCTTGAAGTCTTTTTTTCTAGAATTTTGGATGAAAAGTGGGAAATTCGGCGTACCCCCTCCAAAAGATCAGCATTGTTGTTCCTATCCTAATTGGGAAGAAGGCATGCAGGTGAATAAACAAGAACAGACGCGTAATGAGACATGGCGCATTGGAGTAGACTAATCTTTGGAAAATAAATTCTAGAATATTCTTTTAGTTTTTTTTATGTACATATAATACTTTGGCGAGGCGTTTCCTTGTACAGTATTATATAATTTTTATTGATTATTAATGCCTTCATAGTTTATTTTTTCTTTGTTTTTTCTTTGGTTTTTCTTTTTTGTTTTATTTTTCTTGGATGTATATTTTGGTTTTTGGTTAATTTTGTCGGGTATTTAGTTTTGTCCCCCTATTTTGATCTTCCCCTTGTTTTTATTCTTCTTTATGAGAAGCTCAGAGAAAGAGTTTTTGAAGGAGTAGATTATGAAGCATAGTTGGTTTGTAACTATAGCTAATGATTTTTTTTTGGTTTATACGTAAGCTGATGCGGCTGATCGCATCTGGGCGCAAAATTTATTTTGTAGCTGGATGAGGTCGAAGTCTGGAGATTGTAAATGTATTAAAAAGGAATTTTTAGTAATAATAAATCTATTAGATTTTGGCAAGACTGCCAAAGTCCTAAAAAAAAAAAAAAATCTGCATAAGAACTATAGTATTATTATATAGTTACTATAGCGCAAATTACTATGTATTTTATATAGTGATGAAATCTTTTTTTCCTCTAAATATATAAAAATTTTATATAGTTGTGAATTTTAAAATTTAAATATCTTATAATATACTTAATCAATTTTAATAATTTTATTATATTATATATAAAAACATCTTCTCTATATTTTTATTTAAAATATATTAGCATAATAAAAAAAATATTTAGCGATAGAGAAAAAGAAGATTTCATAATATATTAAATTTAATAGTAATTTGTGCATATAGAATTCTATCCTTCTTAGGCGAATTGGCAATTAAATATCTTTAACCCACAATTGATAAAAGTTACTACATAGTAAAGTCCAAATTTTACTATGATATATGAATTAATTAAGTTGCTTAAGTAAACTTGTTTAGAAAAAAAATACATATACTGTATTTATGCAAAATAATATACATAGACATTATTTCAAAAATTGCATTTTCTTAAAATAGCAAATTGGTTTTAAAATAATACATATATGCATCCCAATATTATAAACACTCTCAATGCTGAATTAATAATTTACTGAAATAACAATTTCAAATAACAAGCAGAAATAAGAATTTTTAGTCAAAAAATCTGACTTAGACCGAAAAGGCTATATAAAATTAAGAAATACAAATTTTTTATACATCACATATATAACACATAATTTTTTAGAAATTAGACCCTTTATCCTGAAATAACACCCATGCGTGTACTTGAAATAATGTACATTCTCTTGAAATAATGTGCAGGTGCACATTGTTTTGAGTAATATGGTATTTTAAAATTTTTATTATTGGAGAACTTTTAGTATTTGACTTTTTAATTTTTGCATTCAACAAAAAAATTAAATTTTTTAAAAAATACATTTGACAAATATAAAAATTAGAGCGAATCTATTTGTAACTGTAGTTACAGTTCCAAGCCAATCAAATTGCTAGATTAGGTATGACAAAAAAATTCAAACAATTACAAATTGCAATAACTTCAAATTGTGTCTATGAAACCAAATTTTTTTAGCTAAAAATGCTTCTTAAAGTGTTTTATTATATCATAAACCTTTTTCTAACTCTAAATCTAACTCTAACCCTAATTTGGTTACTGTCACTGCCAGTAACAAGCACATTTTTTCTAAAAATTAAATATTAAATAATAAAAATTTTTTCAATTTATAAAAATTTTAAAGTGCGTATTTTGATCCAAACAAGTTTACTTAATCAATAATTATCAATTGCTATAGTAAAAATTAGACTTTACTATGTAGCAACTATTTGCATATAACCAAAAATTGATTATACCTAAAAATAATCTATTTAACAAGAACTACTAATCCGATTGGGCTAGAATTTTAATATGATACAGAACAGTATTATATTTATTTAAAGTAAAAATTTTAGATCATTTGGATGAATAGTTTATAATTTTTATTATAATAATACTTCAACATTATTAGCTATTTATATTATATATATATAGAATGTGATATTTGGAGACTCCACTCCCAAAAAATTATGTAATTTTTTGCACTTTCCTAACTATAGTGAGGGTTTATTATTAATAAAATTGTTAAAAATCAAATTATTATAGTAATAGTGATTATAAGTATATTGTAGTTTGTTTATAATTTATTAAAAATGTAGTTATTATTTGAGGTTAATAAAGCCAATTTCAAGTTTAATAGAATAGATTTGATATAAATAGAATAAAAATGTTTGTAAGCAAAGTAAGATCTTTTTATTACTAGGCTAATGCATAGAATTGTATGGCTGGAGACAAAATATTAAATTTTAAATTCTATATTGTACTGTATATAGTATCTATATAATTTTATTTAAGAACCTTATTTGTAAAAGCATATTATAATTATATAAACAAAAAAAATTACAAGAAAAAAAACTACATACTTTTCTGAAACGAATTCGAAGACGTACAAAAGATCGAACCTATACAACAAAAGCCACTTACGAAAAAAATAGCACCAGAAATAAAGAATTACTAAACTGGACAATGACTCCAACGGCAAAAAATCACAAAGAAAGCACATTAGTAATCAGCAAATAAAAAAAAAGTATGAACAAAAAAAACTCTATACTTGTCTAACCGAGAATAGACAAAATGGTTGACTCCAACAACAGAAGAAGCACCAAATTGAACAACTCTAATGATACACAAAAGAAAGTAAAAAAACACTGAACAGGATGATACCAATAATGCAAGATACCAACTAGCAAAAGAAGCACTACCTGGACGACACTGAAGATGCAAGAAAAGGCACCAACTGACGAAAAAAGAACTGAACTGGACAACACCAATGACGCAAGAAAAGGAACCAACCAACGAAAGAAGAACTGAACTAGACGACACCAACAACAAATCTACTATCTAGAAAGGAAATAAATACTATGAGTGTTAGTACACTGAAATATACAGATATATAAAAAAAAGACAAAAACAAAAAAAATCAAATAACTTATCTTTTTATATTCTCTCTGTGTAACTGGTGATTTGAGTTAATTAGCAATTCACATAAGAACAGGACAAAAGTCGGGGATAAGTATTTATATAGTTTTAATAGTAATATAGAATCCAATTTTCCAAAATTATATAGTAAAAAGACAGGGTTTTTTAAACTTCAAAATTTCAGCTCTTAGTAAAGTACCTTTTATTTTTAGAAAATTTCACCAGACTTTTAATAAAAGAAAGACAAATACTATATTTTTATGCCTATATAATTTAATTTTATTGTCCGAAGGACACTCACAGGTAGAGCAATAGTACACCTAATGTCTGTGTGTTAACAAATTCTGAATCCTGATTGGCTAGATCAGGTGTAACATAAAAACTAATCAAAACAATAAAACTGATGCTTATTGGCTAGATCAGATGTGGTATTTTATATTTGTCCTTCAGACTTTAAATGGTTCCCATTTTCCTAGTATTATATTTAAACTATTAATACTTTATATTGTAGGCAAACTGGATTCCAACATTCGAAAAGTTATAGTAAATTTGCTTATTTTTATTATATAAAATTTTATAAATTGTTCTGTTCTTATATGAATTGCTAATTAAATTCTTTTTTTTTACTAATAAATTATTAAATTCATAAATAGTATTTAATACTATTTAATTTTTCTTCATGATTTTTCGTCCTTGGAGTTATTCATTCCAGTGTTTTAACATTGTTGAAGTTGTTCATTCTGGTGTTTCTTCATCATTGAAGTTGTCTAGTTTGGTGATTCATTATTTTTGGCATTGTTCTTTTCATAAGCAGTTTTTAGTGTATAGTTTTGATCATTTCGTAATGTTTTCATTGGGACTTAGTAGTTAGACAATTAGCCTTAGGTAGGGATAGAATTAAGATAGTTTTAGATTTATTAGACATTTAGGAAAAAGGAGCAGAGCGGAGGCGATAGCCATAGCGAGTGACTACAAAATAAGCGAAGTGAGCCCTGTAGGTGTTGCTAAGCATAAGCAAAGCAATACAAAGTATACAAATTATGATTAAGTGGTGTATAGGTATGTGTAGTTGGAGTAGCTAATAGATTAGTAAGATCTGCAATACTGTACTAAAATGAAATATACGAAACAATGAAATTTTGATAAATAAATAATTTAAGTTAAATAAATTAAAATTGACATTATTACATACAGGTATATAGTAGCAAATATGATCATGTGACACTAGTGATCATTACTGCTGGTTATGGTTAGCAATATTCAAAAAAAAGTACTTGATATAGTAAAATATTATTTGTAAAAGATACTTTATATTTATTGTATTATATTAGAAATTTTATTTTTTTAACAATAACAGGCCCAGGACAGGCCCCTTTCATTGTTATCTATAATTACAATTTTTAAAAAAATATATGAATTTACTATATAACTTTGAGCTAAGATTCTTTTAAATCTTACTTATTAACTTTAAATTAAATTTTTCGGAATATAGAACAAGGAGAGAAGAAAAAAATCGAGCTTAAAAATTAAATTAAAATTTTGCCAATTTTGCACAAAACGAAAATGTAACTTAGCCAAAAACAAATATTTTTTGATTTAAGATTATGAGTATATATAAAATCATGCTCTGAACAACTTTATTTAGGCGATCTAAGTTAGGTTATCTTGTAAGAAATATAGGTTATCTATGTACTAAAGTTAAAATTTTTGGGTTTTAAATATAAAATGTTTTTTTGATTAGGTAACCTACTCTGGGCCCTTAAGCAAAGTTGTTCAGCATATGATTGTACTTAGTTAAGGTTGCTGCGCATTTTCTTGGACTTTTACTAAGTGAAAAAGTGATTAAAGTTTGGAAAAAAATTTTTTCTAAAAAATTTTTTAGAAAATAATTTTTTTCTAAACTTTAACCCTATTTTTCACTTAGTAAAAGGTCTAAAAAAAACATGCAATGACCTCAAATTAAGTACAATCACATGCCAAATAGCTTTGCTTAAGGGCCCAGAGTAGCTTATCTAATTAAAAAAACAGTTTATATTTAAAACCCAAAAATTTTAACTTTAGTACATAGATAACCCATATTTCTTACAAGGTAACCTACTTAGGTCGCCTAAGTAAAGTTGTTCAGGGCATGATTTTACATATACTCATGATTTTAAAATCGAAAAATATTTGTTTTTGGCAAGGTTACATTTTCATTTTGTGCAAAATTAGCAAAATTTAACTTAATTTTTAAGCTCAATTTTTTCTTCTCTCTTTGTTCTATATTCTGTAAAATTTAATTTAAAGTTAATAAGTAAGATTTAAAAGAATTTTAGCTCAAAGTTATATAGTAAATTTATATATTTTTTTAAAAAATTTTAATTATAGACAGCATTTTGATCTATTTTAAGGGTAGGGTATCTCACGATATATTACACATATGATGTATTAATGTAGATCCTTTGTGGCTTATAGTTTTAAACATGTGACAAAGCTAAATTTTCAACCGGTATATATTTCTTAGAAAAAAACTTCGTTTTACTTTGTCATAAAGCGAACATACTTTTAAAGATATTTATTTCGTATTAGGTATTTTATATAGTAAGTTGTATATATACTAAGTTTTGTAAAAAAAGTTGCTCATTGGCACTGTCTTTTGCCCATTGTTGCCCATTATCGTCGCTTGTCCAATACTGAGACTACTTTGCTTTAAAATTATATTGTAGACGATTAGATGCTCTATTAATAATTAACTTTTATTATAATTATATGCTATAGTAAGTGAGAAAAATTAAAAGTTGTCTATGAGCCATTTTAAATGAAGTAGATATATATATTGTAAATTTAATATTAAGTTTTAATACTTATTTAAATAAATCGGAATTAATATTGGTTGCATATTAATGTTATAGTAAAGATTATATGCAAAACTACCTTCCTGGTATTTTTATTAGTGTTAAACATATGTTTTAACATTCATTTTTTATATTTTTGCTTTTTTTTACTTCATTGAGTCGATCAAAATTCATGATTTGATTGGTTGATCATTTGGTTACACATAAAATTGATTATCAAAATCGAATTACATGGGATGCCCTACCCTTAAGGGGCATATTCTGAGCCTGATATTAATTTTTATATTAATAATAAGGATTAATTGATTTGTAACTGTAGATTACAGAATAAATTTATAACCGTAAATACTAAGATTATGTATAACATGGCTATCAAACCAAACTTTTTATAAAAATAAAACTGTACAATTAAGGTTAGTGTTAGAGTAAGGTTTGGTATAAAGCTTTGGGTTAAAAAGGGCTTTAGTTATATTAAAATCTAGCAAGTAATTTTTTTTGTTAGAAACTGAAAGGTAGTTTCTATGTAAAATTTTGATTTAAAAGCAATTTTTGGCAAAAGGAACGTTTGTTTTGATTTTTTCAAATGTGTAACATTACACCTGATCTTAAAATTTGATTGGCATATTGTGATGAGTTATAGTAACCGCGGTTACAAATTAATTAATCCTAATAATAATTATTTTTACCATATTTAACATATAGATAGAAATGCTTATTATTGTTAGATAGCAATAAAAATAAAATTGATATGTAAGACAAGGCAAATAAATAGCTAAGGATCTTTTATTAATAATTACAATTGCATTATAATATAATTTATGATTAATATTTTTAAGATTTAAGTATTAAGGAAACTAGCCGCATTTCTTTATCTTTTCTTTCTTGTATTTTTTTACATTTTAAAATCCATTGAAGTCTTTCAAAATTAAATGATATAAAAATAATATCATTAATTGAACAAACTCAAGATATTGCTACAAAAGAAAGCCCTGTAGCAAATTCTTTGCTGCCAACATCTATTCTAGCTTTTGGTAGTATAAGCCCTTGGCTTTTGTGTACTATAATAGCCTATTTACTTTTCCATTTGCATTGGATTGGTACAATTGGAACAACATTTATACTATTTACTGTACTTATAGTAAATTCTGTATAATTATCAAATTTGATAAAAACTGCTATTGGAAGTGAAGGTAGACTTTGCTTCTCTTTAAACAAAATATCTTGAATAATTCCCATTGAACTATTAACTAATCCAGCTTCTGCTCACAGGTTTGCTATTAGCATAATATGTGCACCTTTACTTAATAATAATTCTGGCTCAAGACTACTTGCTATGTTAGAATTTGCATTTTTAGCTTCTTTACCTTCTCTATTATGTATTGCAAAGATTTTTGCAACAGGAACATTTAATGATTTTAATTTATCAATATTTATTCTATTAACTTCAGTTCACTTTGTCATAACACATGTAGCATCTAAAAATTTATTATATTCTGTTTTATTTATTTTATTATCAAAACATGTACTAAGTGTTATCTAGTCTGTAAGAGTAGATTCACCATTACACAATCGCAAGAGAATATTTTGAAACTCTTTTTGTTCTTTAGAATTTCCAAATTGACACTCAACTATGTCGAATTTATACACTTCCTAAATTGGTTATATGCTACAACTATTATTGGATAGTGAATTTTTTAAAATGTTTGTAGTATATAGGATGATCAAGCACAGGAGAAAGCTGCCCAAAATCACCAAACAAGATAATTGTTTTTTCACCAAAAGGTTGGTTCTTCTGTTTAGGAAAAGCTTGACGTATTCGCAAATCAATCAAAGCAAGCATTCAACATCTGATCATACTTTTCTCATTAATTATAAAATATAGTATATTTTGTACCCTATTTTATAAACAGTTTAATTGCCCACCAGTTATGTTAAGATTATTACCAATAGGTATTGGAATAAAAAGAGCTAAATGAATTATTTCTCTATTAATATTAAAGGCTGCAACTCCTGTTGGAGCAAGTACTAATACAGGTGAATTGGATCTAGTTTCTGTTAATTCAAGAAGTTGACACCTGTTTGCTTTGATTAGCAATGACTTTCCTGTACTAGCAGTTTCTGTAACAATAATATTGAGTGGTTTAATTTGACAACCTGTAAGAATGCTATAGTAATGTAATTCTATTTACTTAAAAATTGCTTTTTGTTTATTATTTAGAATATGATAGTCTATAATATTAGTATTAGATATTTCATTTTTCTCTATTTTATTATTTGACTAGATACTCTTTGCACAAAAGAGTCTACTTCTCTGAGGTCAGTATTAGAATAATTTTGTCTAACTTCACTAATTCAATCATAAGTTGATCAATATCATGAGATCCAAAATCAGAAGAACAATCAATTACTGAATTAGGGCCCATTTCTGCCAAAAGCATCCAGTCAAATCAGTATTCTTCTTCTTCATCATCTTTAAATTCTTCTTCTTGACTTTTATCATCTATCATTTTTCTTGTTTTGTTATTATCTATAGGGGCCCAAGAGGACCGGGAAAACTATATATAAGGTTCCTGCTTCACTATAATTCTAAGAGTACTTTAAATTATATAAATGTCCCTGCTAGTAAAAATTATAGGTAGGATGATTCGCAACAATAGTAATTTGCTTATGAAGATCTTTCTTTTTTTGGGTTTATTACTATATTTGAATGAAAAAATAGCCAAATAGCCAATCATATTGCGATTCGCATAGATATATATTTTGGATTTTTTTGGCAGGGACTTTACATATAGTTTTCCCAGTCCTGGCCCAAGTAAGTTCATTGGATCAGCATTAATTTCTTTAGAATAGTGATTATATAAAACTAACCATGAAATTGTATTATCTTGAGTTAAAAGCTTAATATCTTGATAAGAAACATAAAGAAGAACTTTTACATGGCAGAACTCTTTCTATTCTGGTCCATTTCACAATGGTAAAGGTTGTGGCCAAACTTGTATAATGTTTTCTGTTTTACATATTCTCCATTTGTCATTGGTAAACTTATATGTAAGGTATAATTTATATAATAAGAAATTTTCAAACTCAGAAGGTCTTTCCCAGTATATTTTTAAAGTAGAACGAGTTGTTTATCCAATATTTTCAATTTCTCTAGAAGTTTCATCTTCATTAACACCTGTACCATAAAGCTAACAAGGTATTTCATTATTGAGATTTAATAAGAAAAAAGACTGGCTTAAATGATAAAGTGGAATTTCAAGAAGTAGATGACAAGTTTCTTGATCAGATATATCACATTCAGCAATACTATAAAGCAATAATTTTTGAACTGAAGCAAGTAATCTATCAGTAGGGTTGCTATTATTAAGTATTTGATTTAATATTTGTGAAAAGCCCTCTGATCATGGTTCTGATTTACTTGCATATTTGGAAATATATTGTAGAGCTACATAAATACTTAGAATAGGGTTAAGATCAACATTTGCTCTCTATTCTTGTAGTTGAATTCTACTATAAGGATTAATATATGGGTTGTTTCTTGCTGTTACAAGCTCTGGAAAATCATAACTATTATCATACAAAAAAGTATGATTACTTTTATTCTTAAAAAACCCAAATCTGCAGGATTGTTTTCTATGTTTGGTATGAAAACAATATGAGGAACTGCATTGTATATGTAACTGCAACTTGTTAACTAATTTGATATAATCTTGTATATCATTATGTAGTTTTCATGAGGTTTTTGGCATGGATGATAGTTAGGAACAGGGCATGAAGTCCTGGGTTATTAGTAGTAACCAGAGAGTCAATATATTTTGTTATCTCTCTTAATGAATTTTTATCATCTTTAAGTTGTTCCCATTCAATTTTAGGAGCATTTTTTATTTTTCTAATTTTATATACATGAATACTACCATGATGTTGCCATTCGAATCTATACCACCAATCTTCTAAATTTCATTTTTTTATTAGCACACTATTAAAAAAAATCTCAAACTGTTTATTAAAGAACCAAGTAGCAAGATAGGGATTGTCAATAATGTTTTGATGACGATTTTTATTAGATGGCATAAGTGCATGAAGTTCTGGCCAGTGTAAATTAGCAGTACTAAATGTAAAAATATTAAACCTTGTGAACCTAACCTGTTTAATCATGTCTGATAACTTACAATGTCTTGCATTCCTAAACTGCCTTGATCCACGTATTAAATCTCATAATTCGATCAGCCATATTTATATTACTATCTGCAATAATTTCCTGTATATCTGCAACTGTAAACTGGTTATCATTAAAATTTTACTTAACATATACACTTCCTTCCTGTAATGCTCGCCATTTTATTTGTGAATTAAGTACAAAATACCTTCAATGAGTATAATGAGCAAATCTTCTATCTTTATATTGCAATAAATGCCTAAAGTATTTAGCTGGTTTGACGTTTTTAATATGTTCTGAACAAAGATTAGTACTTCCTGTTGAATAAAAAATTGTAAATGCACATGCAATATATCCTGAAGTTTGAAATTCATTAATAGAATTATTATTAATTCTTGACCATTCAATAGTATTATTAGCTATTAATCTGTTAATTGTATTATTTATAGCAATTTCTTCTCGATTATCTGAGGGTGGATAAGGTACAAAGATGTGTATAATTATATTTTCTTCATTGTTTTCATTAAATTCATCATCTATCATTTGATTAACTTGAAGTTGATCATCAATAAACCCATCTTTTAGTAGCGATTAAAGGTTTCATTATCTATAGTAATTTCTGATAATAGTTGTTGTTTGCCTTTAGCCTATGCAATACATGGGCAACTTTATTATAATTAATTTTAAAGTCTCTAAATGCTGTTGGGTCTTTATCAGATTGTTGATGATAATAAGCACATTTAATAAAGATAGATACCAAAGAAGACAAATTGTAAATTCTTCTACATCTTGAGGCAAATTGATAATATTTATGCAGTTCTCTGTGAAGTTTATAAACTACCATTACAGGAAAAACTTGTGCAATAAGCATTTTTTCAATTTTTGTTAGTTCTTGGAGCTCTTTGAGTACTTCTCCTGGATCCACGTTTTATCAAATAAGAATTTTTTGGTAAAGTTTTTTTATTATAACAATGATGATATTCTCCTACAACAAGGGTTATTGATAGAAAACATTCTTTGTATGTAGAACACTCTGAGTGTTTTGGCTTTGCCACTTTATAATGCAAAAGAACTTTATCAAATTTTTCAAGAATTGTAGAAGGCAAGAGCAGAGGTATATCTAGTTTATTCATATGCAGATAAATTTTTAACTGGAAATCTCTGTTGCTATTATTTGTAAGGTTTGCTTCAAATTCTTCAAGACTTTTTTCAATTTTACATAATATATCTTTGCTCTTTTTTGCCATTTTTTTCTCAATCATGTTCAAGATGAACCTTACATTGCTTATGTGATTCATTTTTTTTAGCTTTTACATTTTCTTAGAGTATCTTGTAAAACTGAATTTTCTTCTGTTTAGTTTTCCTCTTCTATTGAGCTTTCTACTATTGGACTTTCTACTATTGTTGGGCTTTCTACTATTACTGGGCTTTCTACTATTATTGGGCTTACAACCATTACTGGGCTTTCTACTATTATTGGACTTTCTACTATTGTTGGGCTTTTTACTATTGTTGGGCTTTCTACTATTGTTAAGCTTTCTGCCAATGTTGGGCTTTCTACTATTGGACTTTTTGCTATAAAGATTTCTTCCATTTTGATTTTAATTTATAAAAATAATTATGAAAAGTTATAAAGCTATAATAATCAATAATATAATTATAAAATAATGTAATAAATTTTTGTTACTAAATAGTGTGCTTTTAATTAATACTTATTTTTTATATTTAGTTATCAAAAATTTGTATAATAAAATAAACTGCAAACTTTATTAAAACAAATTGAAGGATTTTTTTTATCATATAAAAAAATTTTATTATTTTGTTTTATATTTATTCTTGAAATAAATTACTTAATTACTTTCAATGTACTTTAGCTATTATATTTATTTTCTATCTACAACATGCCCTTTTCAACATTATATCTAATCTAATTATCTTGTATTATTACAAGTAAAGTCAAAAGAACCAAATTAAGTATATAGGTAAAAGAGCAAAAATACAAAATGGGAAATTAATAATATATACCGTATATGTCCGAAAGTAAGCTACTACCTAAAATAAGCTACCTCCTGATTTTTTTAAAAAATCTTAAAAAATTTGTTAGCAGTTGCTACATATAAAACTTTTTTTTTACTAAGTAAACTTCAAAATGTCGATTAAGTAAAGTTGTTTAGCGCATCAAAATACACCTACAGTAAAAAAAATTTGGTATTATTTGGATAACTTTTTATTAGTACGTTTTTTTTCAATTTTTTCAAAAAATATTATATATCGAAAATAAGCTACTTTATGATTTTCGTGTAATTTTTTGGCCAAAAAAGGTAGCTTAATTTTGGATATATACAGTAGCTAAAATAAGGCACTGGATAAAGAAATAATTATATTTTATTTATTTTATTTTTGAAATCATCCATGTTTGAAGATTCAAGATCATGAAGATTGATATTGTGAAGATTCAAGATTTGAAATTGTGAAGAGTCAAGATTCGATATTGTGAAGATTCAAGATTCGATATTATAAAGATGCAATATATTGAAGTTTCAAGATTTGATATTGTGAAGACTTAAGAATATTTATCATGAAATGGTACTCAAATTTGTTTGTTCAAATTACTGACTATAGAATTCAGCAACCCACCTAGTATTGCCACCAAGATCATATACTTAATCAAGTTTTAAATTTATTTGCTAATATTAAAATTAATAAAAATTAATATTTATACAATAATAACAATATTTAATAATAATAATAATAATATATATTGTACTCTGGTGCCCAATTCAGAATTGGGCTGCCCTAGTGAGAATTTTGTTGCAGAATTAGAACTTTAGGTAACTTTAGGATTAGGGTTAGGGCTAGTATTAGATATAGAATTAGTCAAGATTCCAAATTGAAACAAATTCCAAATTTGGGTACAATATATATATAATAATATGAATAACTATTTATGTTGAAATTTTTTTCTTTGAATATCATAAAATGGAAAATACAAGACTTTGTTCATCTTGTCAAACTATAAAAATCTATTATTGTATTTCAAAGTAATCATAAACATGCTTTGAGTGTTCAAACTGAATAAATAAAAGCTGAAAAAGAAAACAAGAAGACCAAATTTTAAATAATACTGTAGATTCTCGAAAATAAGCTACTCCAAAAATAAGCTACTTCCATTTTTTAACAAAAAACTTAAAAGCATCTATAAACTGAAAATAAGCTATCTCACTATTTCAGACCAAAATTAATAGTAAAATTTTATGTTGAAAAAAAGCTACTTCCCAATACTATTGCTACTTTTAATTAAAATTTTCCCAACAATATTTATGTATAACAGGAAAAAAGTAGTACTGCCATTATAAAATGGCCCTTATTTCCTACTTGGGATAACTGGAATTATTCTCACCATTGTATATTGTTATAGAATAAGTTGTAGTTAATTTTGGTAGAAATTGGTTTGAAAATTAGAACTTAATAAGGAAATTTTGTAATAACTGTATTTAGTAATAGTGATATGCGAAATTGATGTGCAATGATACTCAATGACGCTTAGCGATGCTTAACGACGCTTAGCGACGCTTAACGACGCTTAGCGATGCTTAACGACGCTTAGTGACACTTAATGACGCTTAGCAACGCTTAACGACGCTTAGCGACGCTTAGCTCAATAGATATATAAACCCACCTTATTTCCCTTAGTTTTAGACAGATCCAGACATTGTATTTTATCTTTACCTT
>QKWP01000014.1:134720-174766 GCA_003550325.1 Gigaspora rosea | reverse complement strand
AAATATTTAGGCGCTACAAAATTCATTCTCGTTATGGACCACTCAGCATTGAAATGGTTATGTACTGCGGAACCCAATGGAAGAATTGGGAGATGGATCTTGAAGCTTCAACCATACAGTTTTGGAATTATTCATAAACCAGGCCGAATTCACTCGAATATTGATGCCCTCTCACGGTTACCGACTCAGACTATTGTACCTAATAAATTATATGAATCTTGACCAATATCATAATCTTTACCACTATTTGGACACAGACCAATTTCCAGATGGATTTACTGACCAAGAACAAAAACAGCTTATAACCCAGGCTAAATATTTTGAAATTAGACATCATCTTCTTTATAAAAAGAATAAAAGAAATCAAGACAGACCTCTTAGAGTTATAAAATGGACAGAAGTTGAACCAGTATTATATATGATGCATAAGCACCCCACTGCCTGACATTTGGGAACGGACGCTATGTATTATAAAATATCAGACCGATATTATTGGGATCAAATGTATAGAGATATACAAGAATATGTGAAGACTTGTGAGGAATGCCAATGAAGACAGAAAGGTCATGGAAAAGAACCTTTACACCCAATACAAATAGAAAGAGCTTTCGAACGTGTTGAAATTGATCTTGTAGGCCCTTTGTCTATAACTAAGCAAAACAATCGATATATTATTGTTGCTACCAAATACCTAACACGATGGCCAGAAGCTCATGCTGTTCCAGATGCTAGTGCTAGTACTCTTGCTCAGTTTATCTTTGAGGAGATAATCTGTAGACATGGAACTCCAAAAATTATCTTATCTGACCAAGGTCGCAATTTTATTAGTGAAACAATTAGAATTCTCTGTGAGAAATTTCTTATCAAGCACAAATTCTCTTCTCCCTACCACCCTCAGACAAATGGTATGGTAGAAAGATTTAATAGAACATTGTGTGAATCACTTGCAAAAGTGAAAGGAGATGATGATTGGGATTTGTATATACCTGCTGTTCTCTTAGCATATAGAACAAAAAGACATGCTACCACAGGATATATCCCCTTTCAACTTATATATGGGAGATATGCTACCTTACCAATCGAAGCACTTTTCCCCGTAGAACCTGTAGAAATTAATAATGAAATAGACTTACAAGGAAGTATTCTCCAACGTGCTTATGATTTAATAGAGAAATTACCAAATTACCAGAATCAGGCCAGGCAAAATACTGAACGATCATAGCAAAAACAAAAAGTCTGTTTTGACGCTAATACTCGAATAGAGACATTTGAAATTGGTGATAAAGTATGGATACAAAGAAAGGAACTAGAAGCCTCTCGCTCAGCCAAATTTGAAGACAAAGATTTGGACCTTTTCTTATCTATGAGAAATTAGACAATGGTGCTTATAAATTACGGACAATAGAAGGAAAAATTTTACAAAAATATTATAATAGTGATCATCTTGCTAAATATCACAAGCCACAAACATGGAAACCAGTAGTTGTTATTGATTCGCCTAGAAATTTCTAGAAGAAATTTGATCTACAAGGGGATGAAACACACAATTTAATTCTTAAAACCTCAAAATGTATTTATACAACTACCCCTTTTGGAATTTTCCCAAAAATGACCATCCCTACATTACAACCTCAAACCTTGTTAGCCCTCCAATACCTCTTTCAGACATGGAAACAAGATAATGCTGCCCAAAATTATGCATTGTGGATTATATTGCAATGTGTATGGTTATGTGATAATAATGATACTACTCAGACTATTGACCTTACTAATGTAATTACCTCCTTTTTTGAGCCAGACTCAAATAATTTTCTGAACACTCTAGAAGACACAGAACAATTAGAAATTAATTTACCAGAAGTAAATGACACAGAAGAAATGAACCCAAACTTAGAATTAGAAGACATACAAGAAGAAACATTAACAGTTCCAATTACTAATCAAGAAGAAGTCACTCCTGCTCCATTACCTGAAAAATTAAGCAGGATTATACAAGATATTATCCAACCTTGTGGACCTCTAACTCAGACCTCTACCCCCATATACTGGAATAACGTATTAAGAGAAATTGCAAAAAATTCTCAAACGAATTAAAACTCGAACTAGAAACAGACAAGACCAAACTAAACTGCTTGAAGCTTATTATTATCTTGGTAACCTTATAGACAAGTGCCCCAAAGATTATAAAGATATTCAATCTATAATTGAGAAGACTCAAGGAGAAAGAAGAGCCCGAGACACATGGAAGCATGCTAAACAGATGAAATTGCTTTTCTCCAATCAACCTCTAGAAAATATCTCTCGAACAACCTATATTACTTATACAATGATTACAAGGTTAACTGATGCCGAACTTTCTCAAGTCCTTCCCCAAATTAGAACTCACAGAGTTCGTTCTTAAAGGGGAGAGAAATGTTATAGAATAAGTTGTAGTTAATTTTGGTAGAAATTAGTTTGAAAATTAGAACTTTATAAGGAAATTTTGTAATAACTGTATTTAGTAATAGTGATATGCGAAATTGATGTACAATGACACTCAATAACGCTTAGCGATGCTTAACGACGCTTAGCGACGCTTAACGACGTTTAGCGAGCTTAACGATGCTTAGTGATGCTTAATGACGCTTAGCGACGCTTAACGACGCTTAGCAACGCTTAGCTCAATAGTTATATAAACCCACCATATTTCCCTTAGTTTTAGACAGATCCAGACATTGTATTTTATCTTTACCTTTATATTTATTATCCTCCTCGCTTATTATTAATAAACTCTTGGGATTTCTAAGTAACAGACACCTTGGAATAGCCCTCTTGTTAAATTAATAAACTGTCTACTATCTCTTGTTGTTTTATACTGAACTGCCTTAGAGAAGTGTATAGTTTCTTACAGACATAAAAGAAACTATACTTCCCTCTTGCACACCGCTTCACGCCCAAAGTAAGGGATCTCAGGAGCCGTGTGATTGTTACTTTATCGGAATTAAAGAAGGCTTCCAGTACTATAACAATATATATATTACTATAGTTACTTGCATATGCTCAATAGTCATCTTTAATTCGCACAATTCTGAGACAGTTATAAACAGTGTTTAAAATTAAATTTAAAATTATGTTCTCAAATGAACTAAATTTAAAGTATTAATGTTTTCAAAACATTTTTAATGTTCTTATTATATAGAATTTTATTTTTTAATTATATATATATTTTTATTGTATAAACCTATCTTGGACTTTTAAGTAAAGTTATAGACAAAGGCTTTCAGATTTTAATATTACTTAGAACATTTAAATTGGGTGAATTGATCATGTGATATACTATTTAACTTTTTGTAACTATAAATCTTTTTTTCAAATATGTAAAAAAAATAGACTAATACTATTAATATTTTGAGAACATTTTATCAGTACAAAATGTTCTCAAATAAAAGAATATCATTTTAAATAATAATGTTTTTAAAAAAAATTTAGTGTTCTCATAAGAACATGAGAATATCAAATTTTAAACACTGGTCATAAACAAAACCTGTACTTATAATAATAAATAAAAAAAACAGATTAAAATAAAATGTATGTATATATTTAAATAAAAAAAATAATTTAAAATAATTTAAAATAAAATAAATAAAAAGATAAATAAATAAAAATAAATTAAAAATAAAAGATCCATATTTAAAAAATATCAAAAAAAATAAATAAATCGAAAAAAATTTAAATAAAAAAAACATATATAAAAAAAATAAAAAATAAGTAAATCGAAAAAAATTTAAATAAAAATATAATAAAAAAAAAGAAATTACTTATTTGCACCACAAGTGATTATTACCTGAAGTTAATTTGCCAATTAAAATTCAGGATCAGGTTAACATAAAAATCAATTTTGTATAACAAAAACAAAAAATTTTTTAAAAAATTGCTAAAATTGCTTCTAATATAAAATTTTGTTTATAAAACTACTTTTTTTATGCAAAAAAAAATTCCTTGCTAAATTTTACTATATACAAAACCCTACCCTAATCTATAACCTTTACTCTTACCCTAATATTAAAGAGATTTTAATTTTTATTTAATAAAAGTTGTTTGTTTTTATGCATTGTAGATCGCAGGTGATAATCACCTAAAGTGATTATTAGTTATTTTCTAAAAAAAAACCTATGCACAAGACAAATTAGTATGTGTACATATTACTAGAGCTAAAACAGATAGTATATAAGTACATATATATATATGTGTACAAAACCTGTATGCATATAAGAATCTTTTTTTAAAAATAAATACCCGATAATAAGCTACCCCTACGTTAAGTACTAGGAAAATGGGAACCATTTAAAGTCTGAAGGACAAATATAAATTTCACATCTGATCTAGCCATAAGGATTAGTTTTATTGTTTTGATTGTTTTTTATGTTACACCTGATCTAGCCAATCATGATTCAGAATTTGTTAACACACAGACATCAGGATCACTATTGCTTTGTCTGTAATGTCCTTCAGACAATAAATAGCTTAAAATTTTATATACCCAAAAATAAACTACCCTGATTTTTTGAGTTAAAAATCATTCAAAAAAAGGTATTTATTTTTGGAAATCTATGGTATTTGCACGCAAAAAGAAAATGCTATAAAATCTGAAAAGCTTAAACATATAATTTATAAAAAGCTTATAGATATTGAAGGGAAAGCAATATGCATATGAATCTTGAAATAGTTGTTATTTTTTGAAAACAGATTTTATTATGCAAACATCTTGTTAATCTTCTTGAAAAGATGGATGCAACATTTTTTCGAAAGGTTTGTTTTATATTATTTTTTTAAAAAAATTTTTAAATCTTATTTTAATTTAGGTGCAACGAAATTCTCAGCATTCTTTTATTTCAGAAGCTAAGGAAACTTTATGAGAAAATATTTGACCAACTTTACTGGTAATTAATCATACACAAGATAATTTAATAGTTGACTTTGTGAATTCAGAAAATGCAAACATATATAATGAGGGATCGAGTACTAAAGATAGTGAATCTGAATCTGAAATTTTAAGAAAATAAAAAGATCTCTTCATGAGGTACAAAGATTTTTTTTATTATCACTATATTTTTATATTAATATTAATGTATTTTATATTTTAGAAGGACCTTAGACATCTAGTATAGAGGTCATACTTGTTTTTTTTTCAGCAAAAACCTCTAAAATTTGGAAAGCAAAAAACAGTTTTTGCTAATTATCTTGGCATTCAGTGGACCAATTTGAACAACCTTTTTTAAAATGAAGCTCTTAGTAAGGTGCATTTAACAAAAAAAGTTTATTCAATTCTGATTACTAGATCAAAAGTTATTTAAACAAATATATTTGTCATTTTCAGCAAATTGGGCCAAAATTGGCCAAAATTCAGTTATAACCTATATGAGAGATGTTCAGGTTCTGTTTTAGGCACTTTGATTATCTTGAAAAATCTAATAATCTTCCTAAACAAAAAAAGGCTTCAAAGCATTAAATTGAACTTTAAACATATCCAAAAAATAGTGGATGATATTAAAGATTTTGAACAGGCAAAAAAGCTTCCAAAAACTTGGAGTGGCCATAATAAAAACACATTTAATTAGTAGCATTTAAAGTTTTATATATGTATTAAAAAATATTTGAATTCAATATAATTTGACTTAGAGTTTGCAGTGATAATTAAGTAAATTCTTTAATAATAAGGGAATAGGAATTTGTCCCACCTACAACATGTCACACCCCTAATTCTAACAAATCAAATTGCATAATTTTGTAGACAAAAAATTTTAAGGTTTAAAAATTAAAAATTTTACTAGTAAAATGTAAAAAATAAATAAGCAATATCAAAGCATAAAATGTAAAATTTTATTCTGAACAACTTTTTCTAAGTCATAAAGCTAGATTGTCTTAGTAAAAAAATATTTTATAAGAAAAATCAAAAATTTCAAACGTTAGCACATATAAAACTTTTTTTTACTAATATAATTTATATTTATGTTTAAGTATTATATGTAAAATTTTACGCTAAACTAGAGATAGTAGTTGAATTTGGATATATATTTATATCAGGATATAATCCAGATTTTAAATAAATCCGGATTTGATTTTTTGAATAGCTATATCCGGATATAAAATAAATCCAGATATAATATATATATCTGGATAGAAAATAAATCTGGATATAAATATATATCTGGATATAAATATATATCCGGATATAAATATATATCTGGATAAATATATATCAGAATATAAATATATATCAGAATATAAATATATATCTGGTTTAAAGTATATAGTAATATAGAAGTAAACTTAGTGCATATATATGTAATTCTTATTAATAAAGGCAGGGCCGCTAGTTAAAAAAAAAATAAATAAATA
Source organism: Gigaspora rosea (assembly GCA_003550325.1). Lineage (NCBI taxonomy): Eukaryota > Fungi > Glomeromycota > Glomeromycetes > Diversisporales > Gigasporaceae > Gigaspora > Gigaspora rosea. The sequence continues at coordinate 168,388 of QKWP01000014.1, read as the reverse complement.
TATATCTGGATATAAATATATATCTGGATATAAATATATATCTGGATATAAATATACATCTGTATATTTATTTTATATCCAAATATAAATATATATCCGGATATATATTTATATCCAGATATAAATATATATCCGGGTGAGTAGGGGTCCTCTAGAGTAATGATATCCAGTGCTATTGGGTCCAACAATTATATTGCATGAGCGCAGTTTTTTTGCATTATGATTCATGAGTACAATATGGAAGGCATAATTCCAGATTTTATATTTTTGCAATCAAGGTTGCCTTTGCAAGCATCTGTTTTTTTTTTTACTTACTACACGTCACTCTGGTTATATCGACATTTTCCAGCAATAGAAAAATTGTCGATATATCCAGATATCAGTTTTTTGTTTTCACCAAGCTTATACTAAGAATAATAAACTTAGAAAATGAATTTATTTTAGCACAAAACGAATTTGTTTTATGTTTAGCATAAAATAAATTCATCATATATTTGCATAAAATGATGAAATGAATTTATTTTATGCTTATTGTTTTATGCCAAGCTTAGTATAAAGCAAATTTAAAAAATTAATTTAATTGGTACACCTATAACGACAGTCAGTTTATAAAAATTGTCGCTATATCCAGCAATAAAAATTATCTTAAATAATTTTTTAATATTAAAATTGTTGGTATGTCATTATAATCAATATCTCTTATGATTGTCGGTATAACCAATGAATTTTTAATATTATAGATTTTTTTTTGAAAAAAGTGTCGATATAACCATTTGTCGGTTAATCCAGCTGTCGGTATAACCAGAGTGACGTGTACATAAAAATTGGATGCAATATTAAGTAATAATAAATAATAACATCTATCTCTACTAATGATCAAATTGATAAGTTACCACTGAATTTAATAAATTGTTGGCATCAATCGTTCATTGGCAATTTTTTTATTGTCTTAATAGTAAAATAAAGTTGATCAGCTTTGAAAAGAGGCCAATGAAGCATGGTAAAAAAAAATTGCCAAAACGTATTTATAATTATTTAATTGTAAAGATATAGAAGCCAATAGTTTTATTTTGTCTCACAGTATTATTTAAAAGGTGGAGATGAGATGTAAAAAGTTAGTAGTCTCCTAATGAGAATAAAGCAGAACCTGTTAATGAAATTAACCTTATGTTTAAAAGTTGACTAATGGAATAGACCGAGGAGAGATTGTCTCATCTATTGGTTAACTCATACAGGAGAATCATGATTGGCTAGATCAGAATTGATCAATTTTGGCCCAATAAAAAATTTTACTAATAAATCATGTCCATTCATTAATTAAGTAAAAAATGCTCAGCTGATAGCTTTGCTATAAAATCTGCTAACAACTAGGGCTAAACGCTGACCTATATCTAATGCATCCGACTTAGAACTTTGGAGATAGCCTTGTAAAAATCACGTAGGTTAGATATATCTGGATAAATCCAGATATATTTATATTCGGATATTTATTTATATCTGGATAAAATATATATCCGGATATAAATATATATCCAGATATATATTTATATCCAGATACAAATATATATCCGAATATAAATATATATCCGGATATAAAAATATATCCAGATATATATTTGTATCCAGATATATATTTGTATCTGGATATAAATATATATCCGGATATATATTTATATCTGGATATATATTTATATCTAGATATATTTGGATATATTTATAACCGGATTTAAAATAGATTAATCCAGATATATTTTTTGATTTTATTTATATCCAGATAATAAGAATATATCTGGATTCTAACTCTACGCTAAACAACTTTTTCTAAGTTAAAAAGATAGATTGTTTTAGTAAAAAAAGTTTTATATGTGCTAACTTTGGAAAATTTTTTTCTTATAAACATTTTTTTACTAAGACAATCTATCTTTATGACTTAGAAAAAGTTGTTCAGAATCAAATTTTATGTTATATAATATACTAGTTTATATATATTTTATACTTTATTAAGTAAAATTTTAAATTTTTAAAAAATAAAATTTTTTGTTTATAAGATTGTGTGATTTGATTGGTCGAAGCATAGTGCAATATGTCACAGGTGCGACATGTCGTGGGTGCGACAAATTTATTTTTTCTAATAATAATAATGATAATGATAACAATAATAATAATTAATAAAAGAAAATTAAATTCTGGGTTCAAATCGCAGGAAACCAGCTGGTTGTGGCAGCATGCATGCTTGAAATACTTACCCAATATGGTAGAGGCAACTGCATGGCTTGAGATATGAACTCCTGAGAAGTACGCTAGTAGTACACTAGTAAGGGATTTTCTGGGTAACCAGATTTCAGGTATACTAACTTGGAAGCATAAAGCGCCTACTTGGCAATACACACCAATCACCAAATTAGAAATGATGAATTAGGAAATGTGGATAAAGTAGCAGTCATATAGATATTGATTGTTGGTTGAAAAAGGATGTACAAATCCAGATAACTATATAAATAGGAATATAGAAGGCATTGATAGGTTTTAGCTATGGATAAAAGGTTTATAGTCTGAAGTTCTAGTCTCAATACTTGTATATAATATGTATGTATTTACGGCACTACCAAATATCAATCTACTTAAGTATTAATAAAGTTTGGGGCAGGAGCTAAACCTCTAATATTAAAAAAAATAAAAATAAAAGAAAATCTCATGATTCTGTTATTATTATACTTAAATTGAAATTTAATAACTGATTACATACATGATTTTGGTGGTGATACTAGATGCATTAGTATTCAGCAATCAGAAATATCAGAAATATTGAAAATATCAGAGTGAGATTTTCAAAGTAAAGGAATTTAAATAAATGTATTTAGCAGATTATCGATTTTTTTTTAAAAAAAACAAAAAAAAGGGTTTATTAATGGTACAAATATAAAAATTAGTTCGTTATAAGTGAGAAAAGAAATTAGATTGATAGCAATCTATTTCATAAAGCCAGTTAATATCAACATTTTCCAAATTACCACCTGCTTCTGAAATGTAATATTTATATAGTTTATGTAGATTGCTACAACAAAGCTCATTATCTATTTGAGTTAGAAGAGGTTCTTTAGAGATTTTTTCAAATAATTAAATGCAAAGTTATATAATATACCTATATGTTAATAAACCTAAATAAAATATAGTTTCTACAATTCCTGTGGTTTTTATTTGACAATGTAAAATATCTTGATTTGTTGGCACATATAATTAGAAAAATACTCTATTTAACAACTTAAAAAAGCGTGAAAAAAATAAAGAGTGAATAAATGCATATTAAACAATAAAGTGAAATTACTTACTAAGTCATATTATCGTGTAATGCATATTGATTACCCATTATGTAACATTTTTGTACACTATTATCACTCTATAAATATTTTAATGGTTCTAAATAATTTACAAGAAAAGGTTGATTTTTAGAAATAGATATAAAATATTTAGTCAATGGTTAATAAATAAACAAATTTACATGTCAATGTTTAACTTGAATCAAAAAAAATAAAATAAAATAAAAGGTTGCCATATTAGAAGAGTTACTAAATGGTATTTTATAATATTCCATTGCTTTAAGAATTAAATTCATTAAATCCATAATATTTAAAAATACAATTGACCTGTACGTCTCTTGTTTAGCAGAATTAAACCCTAATATATCAATAAGACAGATCTGTTTAAGATTGTACTTTTACCAGATTCTCTAGCACTTTTTAAATTCTAATTTTATAATAAATTAAGTCAGATATAATTAAAATTATTTACCAGTAAATAATTTTATTAAAAAAACCTATTCAGGAAAGGTAATTTTACTTAGTTTTCATTTTTTTCATCTTCTTTAATGGTTTTATTTAGAGGATATCTAAAGTGGAGTATATTCTTATAATATATTTTATCAAATTAATTTTAGAGTTAGGATTATTTTAGATTAGAGTTAAATCAGTTTAAAGTAGTACATATAAGCAAAATTGCTTTCCCGGTATTTTTAATTAACCTACCAAGGTAGGTTTAGACTGCTATTTTTGTATTTTGCAAGTTTTTCACTTCACTTTCTTGTTTGCTTCGCTGAAGACCATCAAAATCCTATTCCTTAATTTGTTATGCAGGCATATTTGCCTGCAAAAATTTTAAAATTTTAAATGTTTTAAATAAAACCTTAAATATTAATTTAGCTATATACTTTTATGTAAAAACTATAATATTAGTTCTGTTTTATCAACTTTATTATAAAATTTTTTTAAAATTATTAAAAAACTTTGGTGTAATAAAAGTTTAAAGTTTTTGTTTTGGAACTTTTACTATAGAAATTTTCTTTAGATTTTCTCAAATTTTATATGTTCCCATCTATAATAAAATTTTCACTTCTAATACAAGTCTTAATTTTTACAAGTAAATCATATAAAGTCAAATAATGAAAGTTGTCATCCTTTATATATACTACAATATTGTATTAGAAACTATATTTTTAAAACCAATATTTAAAGAATTTGCCAAAATATTGTAAAATATTTTTTTGGTTAAAAAATTTCTTTAAAATTAAATATTTTTAGCTTATAAGCAACATAAACTTTTGTCTTATAATATAAATTTAAATAATTCAAAAATATAATTCTTGTTATTAAAAATTATAATACCAAATTTTATATAAATATTTTAAATGATTAAAAAAATAGATCAGAGATATATTTATAGTAATTATACAGGCAAATTTGCCTGTAAAGTAGTACAAACTAAGGGATAATTTGATTGGTTAGAAGTCATGTGATTCTGCTCTGCTTAGATGACCTCTTTATTTATACGTTTATTAGTGGTGTCACTAGATTCACAAACAATCATTAAAAGCTATCTTTTGTTTTGGATTTGAATAATCATTATTAGAAAATTTTATACATAGATATTGATCAATATATAGCACTTAATCGTTTTATATCGATTATAAAATATCATTATATATCAATTAAAATATCATTATATATCGATTAATTGGATAAAAATCGATATATATCTATAATTGATATACCCATCTAATCCATAATGTATCCTAGATCATAAAAATATATTTCACAAAATAAAAGAAAACTTAAAAAAAAAAGAAAAAAAAGCCATTTTGAACGATTTTTACTCACTCTCTATTTTCCCCCTCTCCCTTTTCCCCTCTCCCTTTTTTCCCCTCTCCCTTTTCCCCCTCTCCCTTTTTCCCCTCTCCCTTTTCTCCCTCTTCTTTTTCCCTCTCTTCCTTTTACCCCTCTTTTTCTTTTACTTCTTTTTTTCTTTTCTTTTTTCATTCTCTTTTTTTCTCTTTCTTTTTTCTTTTTAATATTTTGAATACATTCGAAATATTTTAGGACGATCTGTAATCTGGATCATATTAAAAATGCGTTTAACTAATATTTTTGAAACAGTTCAATGATTTTTGATGATTGTACTACAAGATTAGATTAGATCTTTGTTTTTTTTGTTTATAATTTAGATCTTCTATTAATTTTATATTAGTTTTTATTTTTCATTTGTTTTTTTTTGGTTTCGTTTAGTTTCATTTAGTTTCGTTTTGTTTCATTTAGTTTTGTTTTGTTTATTTTATTTATATTTTTTTTTGATTTTTTAATTTTTTTATTTTATTTCTACACTTTACCACTAGCACTTTGCAAGAAATTCAGTGATTTTTCGGTACTTAGCGCAAGCTAACTTAGCCTTTCGACACTTTGCAAGAACACACAACTACTTTCTCTAGCAATTTCGAAAGTTCAATAACGCAAGTTTTCACAAGTTTTCGCAAGTTTTTGGAAGGTTTTGTTTTATTTATTTTTTTGTTTCATGTTTTTTGTTTTTGTTTTTTTTTATTTTTATTAATTTATTTTATTCCGGCACTTTGCGAAAACCTTCGACAATTTCTAAATTGCAAAAACACAAACTCGAAATGGAGATTTGGGGCTTTATTTATTTTTTTATTTAGTTTGCTTACATTTTTGTTTTTTGTTTGTTTTCTTTTTTTTACTTATTTTTTTAACTTTATTTATTTTATTTATCCTTTACTTCTTTTGAAACTTTGCAAGAAAATGACTTGACTTTCCGGCACTTTACAAGAAAACCAATTCTAACATCTCTGGTACTTTGCAAGAAGTCACGAATATGAACAAATATAATCAAATATAAGCAAATATGAGCAAAATATAATAGTTTATTTTTTTTGTTTTTGTTTTTTTTTGTTATTTTTCAGGTTTGTTTTTTATTTTTTGTTTGTTTTTTTTTATTTATTTTTATTTTATTTTATTTTATTTATTCCTTACTTCTTTCAGAACTTTGCAAGAAAACAACCTAACTTTCTGGCACTTTGCAAGAAGTAGCGAATATAAGCTAATATAAGCGAATATAAGCGAATATGAGCAAATATAAAGAATATAATAGTTTATTTTTTTTGTTTTCATTTTTTTAATTTTTTTTGGTTTCGTTTTTTTTGGATTTATTTTTTTTTGTCATTTTTTTATAATAATATATAATATATGTAATATTTAAAATATAATATATAATAAAAAAATAAAGTTTTATATTAAATAGCGAAAACTTGTGATATTGTATATTTAATAAATTAAAATATTTTATATAATAATAAATAAAAAAAAATTATAATTAAATTGCAAAAAATTGCGAAAATTTGCAAATACCTGTAAAATGCTCAAAAGCATGATTATGTGAATATAATAATTATTAATTGATATTATATCAGATATATGTCGATTAATATCAATATATATCGATTACTAACACTATCGATAGAAATCAGCAGGGGTGATGGGTATTGATATATATCTTACCAGTTAGTAATCGATATATATCTATATATAAAATTTGCTGATAATAAAATAGCTAAATAAGTTTAATTGTATACTTAATTGGCAGGTTAAATTTAGTGTGGTATAATAAACTCTGGCAAGATCAAATAAGCCTAAAATAGGAATTTAGAATAAAAAGAATTAGTAGTTTAATGAAAATTTTTAATAATAAAGAATTGGTAGTAGAGCATTATAGTATAAGATCTGGGTTCAGGTCTTTTTAACGCAGCTTGTTGCGAGAGTTCAATGCATTACGTATCAGGATACAAGCAAAAAACCTTGGCTACTCTATCTGTACCCAGAGACAGTGTTTGAGAATTTAAAGCATTATGGGTTAGATTAAGAAAAATGAGCAAATATAAAGAAAGTAGAACCCTGAAAAACTCTAATACAACTCAGATATGAGTTTGTATAATTTTAGCATTATTTTAGCCAAATAGATATATAAAATAGAGCAAAATTTGAAAATTTACTATATAAAAATGCAATGTTTGATGAATTTCTATACAAAATTCCTTTTTTAGAATCATCTGAGTTGTATCAGAGTTCTTCGGGTCCTAAGAAAGTACTTGAATAATTATTAGAAAGGAATGAAGTTTAATGGATTAATGTACAGTACAGTAGTTGCACAAATGTAATTAATAATAAAGCAGGTTTTTAATAACAAAGCATGTTTTATCGTTCTACTACTTTAGAAGGTAGCACTAAAATATAATATGTTTGTTTTTTTTTGTTTTTTTTGACTTTTTAATTACACGACACGTGTGTGGACAGACAAAAATTTCAAAGGTGAACTTTTGATACAATTTCTATAAAATGTACAAAGATGCATCAAAAAAGATACATTTTTTGGGCATGTATCAAAAACGTAACTTTTGTATCACCTTGCATAGAAACTTAGGGTTTGTCGCTATGCTCTGGCCAATTAATAATACTAACTTTCACTTTTTAAAGGTTAAAGATATGGATTTCTAAAGTAGTAAATTTTGCATAGAGCCAAAATAAAGTATTGTTCAATGCTGTATGTTTTTGAATTGAGCTAAATAAGCACTATTAAAAAAACCTACTTGAAAAATATTTATATATATATTCTATAACAGACCTGTTAGGCTAGAAAATTCTGTCTGTTATAATAAATATCCATTGTTGTATTATATAGTATAGTAATAATAATTTTAAAATGTTCAAGAGAATTACTTTGTTATAATGAGAGATCTGCTTTAATAAGGTCTGCTACAATGAGAGTAGAGTGTATTGTATATAAATATAAAAATATTGTGGGTCAAAAAAATGTAGTATTATTGGTAAAATACAAATAAGGTTTAATTTTAAAAGATTTAAAGTTGATTAAATTAAAGTTATTAGAATTTTTAGATCTTTTTTTAGTTGTTGTTAAGGTATAACCATGTTGCTGACCAGTTAATTTTGTATAATATTGGTAATAAAAAATAAATTGTTGTATAATTAACTTAAATTTTAGTTTAATAAGGTAAAATAATAAGCTTAGTAAAAATTAAATATTGGTGTAGTTATTTAGAATAAAAAGATAGTTAAATAGTACATAGAATATATTTTATTTTCTTGTATTATAACTAATTTTAAAATTTTGATTAGCTAATTATATTTGAAATAATGACAATTAATATTATGCATTGATTGTCTAAAGAGTAGATAAGAACACTGCTTCTAGGCATTTGGTTTTGCAAATTGTTGAAGGGGAGAAATCTGGTGGTGGCACAGAACAGATATTCACCACCAAATTACATAAAGACAACCACCACATGATATACCCAATGATAAGAGGCAGTATGGCGAAGCTAAGGTATATCTGTACACCATGTGAACAAGTAACAGTTTTTATTTAACACAACCAAGTTCGGTTTATTGTTATTACAGGATAATTCTACTCTATTTCGTTCATTGATCATTCCTTAATTTCCTCATTCCTCCTTTTTACATGAAGGTTAAAATGAACAGTATTTATAACAGTTCACATTTGGGACAAAAAGAAGATCGAACTATTTGATCTAAATCTATCACGCCATAATTGTTAACAATCGATTTCATAATAGCCCACGATTATGTTGCTAAATTCGAGAAGGCTATACAAAGCCTTAAATTCAACCGGTTTATGCATATTGTCACTAATTATTATTTGCCTTTGTAGAAGTCCATTTATCGAGGCTTCTATCAATTTTTTTCATATGAACAGACTTCTATAATTTCTTGCGAGCATCGGATCGGGGTCTCTATCGCGTTTTCGTGTTTCGTGAGGGCAGTTCTTGCATAACGATTTCCGGCGACTTTATCTTCAACAGTATACACGTGATGTATGTCTGTCACGCCGCGTAATTAACCAATGAAAATTCACAATAACATTGATTGTCCAAAGAGTATATGAGAACACTGCTTCTATATATTTGGATTTGCGTATGCACATGATGCACGTCTGCCATGCCGCGTAATTAACCAATAAAATTCACAATAACTGTCGGGTTTTAGCACAACAACCCAAATTTGCAAAGTTTGTCTTCTTGATTATGTAAATTAATTACCATGTAACTAATTTATCTGTTATTTTCATGTGTTAATCTACAAAATTTGTCAATCAAGTGAGCTTCTGTCTATTCGTTTCGAACATCTATCATTTTCTGAATGTTTGTTATATTAAATAACACATCTTCTTTTACTGCATTATACCATTTGATTTATCTCTAGTTTAACCAATATTGCTAATTAGGCCAGACCAATTAAATTCTGTGTTTTATGGCCCGAAAATTTCGATGTGGACAAAGAACAAACCTAAAATACGAGCGTGTTTGAGTAAAAATTTAGCAAAAGGTTCGAGGAATCCCAAAGCGGAAAATTTTGGCTTAGAAAAAATTTTTATATATAATACGTGTCAGCCCGCCCCTGAGAATAGAGGGGGGTATTGTAAAACACAGAATTTAATTGGCCTTAACTCAAGATTAGCTTAGATTCTCGAACTCCTGATATTTGTCAAATGCTTTTTGAAATTCAATTTCAGGATTATCTGGTAGGTATTTATAGAGAAAATTCGATACATTAGGGTTTTTTAAGCTTACATTCGGTTCTAATGTTTCAATAAGACATCTACGTAGAAAACAATCTTTCGTTTGTTGTTTAATTTCTGCAAAAGAGTCTACTAATATTTTTCCAACGTCATCTAACCGATGTTCAAATAGATGAAAAATGTCGATAATAATGTTGTAATTTAATTGAAATCCTAGATCAATTAATTCAGTAAGTCGTGCCTTAACAACTTTAACATCAGGTTTAATCCATCCAGAGGGTTGTGATGGCGGGAAAAGAATTAGAAGTGCGCCTTGCATTACAAGATCATTAACATCATCACAGACTTCATAATATCCTATTTCTTTCCAGAAACGTACTAGATCTTTATTAATCAAAATTGCTCTAGCGATCACATTAAGCTGGCGATTATTTTCATGACCATCTTTTGGTGGATACTCTTCTGGCATATTAATTTGAGTATTAATAGATTTTCTTGGAGGAAATGGTATAAATTTCATGTGTAATATTAAATCCTTGATTTCATCTAAATTTTTTTTTAAAATAGTTGGTGCATAATTAATAGTATGGGGACCTCCAGATAAAAAATGAAAAAGTTCTATATCATTTCCTTTTATGCATAATTTATCTTTAAACAAATTATATGCTTCCGTTAATAAATATATATAAACTGAAATTGATAGATTACTAGCCCAGGGAATATTATTTTGTAAAGTCGTTCTGTCAATATCATTTTGTCCTATGTTATGAGATATCTTCAATTCGATAAGTTTCGGATCATATTTTCCATAATAAATGAGAAGCCTTTGTGTAAAATATCTCGAAAGGATGCCACCTTTAGCGATAATAGCACGTGCGACTGCGACAGTTAGAAATGTTGGACCTAATTTAATAGAATAGAAAAGACAATGTGCTCGTCCAAATTGAAAAATAATCCAGTCCGCTTTCGCCTGAGAATCTTTACATATTAAAGACCACCTCTTGCAGCTTACAGCTAAATTGATAGGATACTGAATAAATTTAAGGATAGATATCATAAGTTCATTAGGTAAGGCATATTGGAAATATTTCTTTGCCATCTATTATAGCAAAAAAAGAAAATTTATATTAGATGTCTTGTGAATATTATAGTGAAAAAAGTTCCAAAGCTTGACCTCAAATACCAGATTCACACATATATGATTACGATGATCAAGAAATTGATAGAGATACAAATTTGGTAGAACTATGACAGAACTATGACAGTGACTTTAAAAGATCATTGACACGTGTCGGTTTATCAGGTATTTGAGATCAAGTTTTTACTTGATTTGCCGACATCAGATGATCTTTTAATAATAAATTTATTTGAACATCACGACGATTACCATTCGTCTATTTGTCTAAACTCAGAAGAATAGCTAAAATATGACAGTATTTGTGCAGTTTGAATCACTAGAAAATGTATCAATGTGATGCTTGAAAACGTCCTTAGCCTTATAAAAAAAATCATAAGTGCCCTTCATGATAGAATAAATCAGCAAAATCGTATTCCATTCCATCCTCATGATGATCATAGCAGATTTTGAAATTCAGATTTCACCAGTCGTATGATAACACGTTGCTATTCAGATCATTCGGTAAAAATATGTTCATTTTAGTAATACACAGATGTTGAAACGTGCCCAGATACTAGTATGATTTAATAATCTTTTTTTTTTTTTTTTTGACTTAGCTCGGCTTTGATCATTTCTAACCATTATCAGATGGTTAAATTATTTTGTCATCACTTGACAACAGTAAAGATTTGCATCCGTCTTCTGAGAACAAATCAACGATTTGCCATTAACATGTGACTCAATATCTCAATTCTCAACGAAATCGTATACATTCCACCTCTTATTATTTATAAGGGTGTTCGTGCAATTCCTGGATTGTTGGAAGGAGCACCTTCTGGGGCTGTAATGGGTTTTACACAAACAGGATACATGCGTGAAGAGCTTTTCCGAATGTATCTTAACCATTTTATTAATTCTATCTCGCCTATCCGCCCAGTACTGTTGATACTTGATGGCCACAAAAGTCATGTGAGCTATATGAGCGTCGATTTCTGCCGCCAAAATGGAATCCTTCTTTATGCGCTTCCACCTCACACGACACACGTATTACAGCCGTCTGAAATTCCTTTTGCTAAATTAAAAAGAGAATATAGAAAAGAATGTGACAAGTATTATAACAGTACTGGAAAGATAGTAGTAAAACGTACCTTCGCAAAAATTCTTTGTCCTGCTTTTATTGAAACTTACACACCATCGGCTATTTGCAACGCTTATAAAGCTACTGGCATATGGCCGTTCAATCCAGATGCTATTAGTTCGGATCGTTTAAACCCATCATTAGCAACCGAACAATTTGATCTTTCAACTTCATCTAACCAATCTTCTGTTGAGTTACCTCTAGCATCGTCTTCAGTATTACAATCACCTCATAAACCAACTCGTTTCACTCGCTCAAGTTTCTCCCAACTAGAAAAAAATTATGAATTCCTTTTGAATGAGAATGAGTTATTAAAATCCCAACTTGCTGAAACCAAAGAGGAATTGAATACTTACAAAAATCCAGGAAGTTCTTCTCTACGCTCAGTTCTTAAGTATGCGGTCCCTCGTGCTTCACGGACTGAAATTCCAGAAGCATCTTCAGAAAATCAGCCCGAATCCGAAGTTGCTGTCTCTAAAAAAAGGAAAACGCTTCCCTTTGCACAACTTCTTACTAATGAAGAAAGTTGGCAAAGGTTAAACAAATTAAACGAGGAAGCGGAAGCAAAGATTGAAGAAAAACGAAAAAAAAAAAGAATTAACAGCCCAACGAAAAGCTGCCCGAGAACAAGAATTAGCTAAAAAACGGGAAGAACGTGAGCAAAGAAAGCAAGAAAAAGAGAACCAAAAGCGTAAAAAACAATAATAATGAATTTTTTTTCCAGGGGGGAGGAAAATTAAGTGTAAATATCGAATTCGTCAGAATACCCCTATCCCCCCCTAAAATCCTTTTATATGTACCATAAATGTCGTGATCATTTTGGCCCAAAATGGTTCATTGTCTTTTTATGTAAATCTTTCCTAAAAGAGCCTAGTTTGCGTGCTATTATAATTATTTGAAGCTTCTTCGGTTAGTAAAAAAATTTAAATTGCGCCAACTTTAACTTCGTCAAAATACCCTTACTCACCTTATATCTTGACTTTGATTGGCCAACGAAATTTTTAGGTAGTAACATAATTTTGTAGACAGCGCTTGTGTGTGATACTACTAAAACTCTCACTAATTCCAAATACGGTGATTAACTCCTTCCGTAGAACCTTCTTGAAAGCATGTGTCATGATCAACGGCTACGCACGATTCATCAAGAATCGACCTTCCAACATATTAGTCTTTTGCAAACGAAAATTTCTCAGCATGTCTTTCTCAAGCACACAATGATCTCCTGAGTCCTATTTAATAGCGGAAGCCACCAGCTGATGCTGCTTCCCACTTGTTCTACGGTTACAATGTCCCAGGTGTAATTTCACTCCCCAATTGTTTGGATGTATATCTTCGTTTCGGTTTGAGTTATTTAGTTAAAATTACCCTTAATAATTCCTCTGTCTCAAATTCCTTTAAATTTATTTCCGGTACCTTGACTAGTAGCATCATCTAATCACATTTTCAGTAATTCATATGCTTTTCGTACTTTTTTTAAACCATTAATGCTTTCTTCATAGCCTTTAAAATTAAATGTCGCTAAATAATGAGCTTTTTGTTTTATTTAGAGAAATTTTATTCCGACCTGAATGTAATGTATCACTCTAACTATCATAATCTTCTTAGGTCGAAATAGAATTATATATATATATATTTTTTTTAATCTTAAAGGCCCAAAGAATTTAGCATTTAAACTGTCTTTAGGCTATTCATATATACTTTTCCCAAACATGTTTGACATGTTTGCTTGGGGAATAATAATATTCAAAAATTGTATTACACGTTCTAATATCTCTCTATATAATTATTTACTCACATTTTATAATTTAAAAATACTGTTGAAGTTTTGGCGCAATACTAAGACGAAATTAGAAGATTTAAAGTTTTGTTTCTTGCGAATATTTATTTATAACTTTTTTTTCACCTTACGATTTTACCTCGGAGACCGTTGCGTAACTTACAGTGCTTCAATGGAATATTATAGTTTTAATTATTCGACATAATAAGTATTTCAAATAACGTATTTCAAAATACTCCAAGCATAAAAATTCTTAACAAAGATTATTAAAGATATCATACATTATCTGTTATATAACTTATATTCTAAAAATGGTTTTGAAGAGTGCTCAAATAGGGCATAATAATATAACATATTCTCGTATTTAAAGCTTATTGTCCCAGGTATGATCAAATAACTCCGAAAGAAGAACCAATAAATTTGATATGTTTGGGTTTAATTTATGCAATGAATGAAATTAATGCAAGTCTCTTTTTAGGTTACTATTAATGAAATGAATTACTATTAATCAAGTATGGTAACTTATGTTGAAAGAGATCCATCGATGCCAATCCAGACCTATTTTAACCAATTTTAAAACCTTTAACAAGCCTTGGTTAAAGTACACGGGTGAGAAATTATATCATGAAAAAGAAATGGAAATTTTATGACAAATTATAAATTCTGAAACAGTTAATGATCAATTTGGTAAATTTTTGATGTTAGCCGAAGTAAGTAACTTATTGGCTCTTTACTCGGTAACTTATCGATTCGGTCATCTGCATTTTTTCAGTTGATCTAGAATTTATGAAAATAACTGTAAAGTGCATATTTTTAATTTGTATTTTATAATAAGTATTCTAGCTATTTGAAAAAGCAGTATTTAATTAATAAATATCTTGTGGTCGCACCTGGATCTAATCCATAGTAGGCTTACAATCGAAGGAATCCCTTATACACCCATTTGAGAAAGTGTTGTCTCGTTTTGGAAAACAGATATAATTCTTTTAATAAATAATATAAAATTTTCTTGTTTGAAGAAGGTTACATGAATGCAATACACCCACCACGTTGGATATTACAATTCAATATTATATTACAGTTAAAATATCAGGCATTTTGCTAAAAGAAATAAAGATATATAAACATACACGTAGAAGCTTTTACACAAAGGAATATGAGCATTTAAAGGTTATTAATAGAAATATGGTTTATTTAAAAAGAACGTTACAACCAATTCTTTGGATCTGATTTTTAATTTGTACAAAAGTCCGAATTCCATTACATATTTAGATGTACAGTGCAGAGCCTCTTTATTCTTCAGAATTAATGCCACCGTCACGTGCTTTAATTTTGTCACATGGTCATATCGCATGAAAATGGTTTTAGAAATTTAAATTCGTATAATTTTGTCAATGTTATTCTGTTCGTTGGATAGATATAAATTAATTAATCACATGATTGTCTTTCCATGGCTTTATTACAAGGATTTACAAAAAGTGGTGCCTGCTTTGCATGCTCATTTTTGCAAAAAAAAAAACAGTAACCACATATTATCAGTAATCATAAATTGTTTGTGGGCATTTTATAAAATCGATTCTGGGGGTTTTTTTTTATATTGTTCAATTATAAAACCAAAGAAAGACGCTATATAACAATCCGTTAAGATATTGCAATAACCTATATATTAATATTGTATATAATCATTTATTTGAAATTGGTTTTTAAATATTGGGAAATTCTATTTTCACTCGGATGAAATTTTTATTATACTACATAATATAAATTCACATAACATCATTTAAAATTCATCTACTCTAACCGCTAACTAATCTATATATAGAATCTTTAGTTTGTTATGGTAGTTTGTATCATATAGTATAATAAAAATTATATATCGGGTGTAGAGTTGGGCAACGAAACCCGAAACTATATATAAAATCCCGAAACCTTTTCCGAAACCCCGAAACCTTTTCTGAACTTTATACTATACTGAAAGGGTTTAGAATTTTAATTTTAGACTTTAAGACATAAAGTACATGATAACTAGATTGCATTTCAGAAATATTTTGGTTACTTTATAGTAAATGTGCATTAGTTATTAACATTCTAATTTGAAGGTTTCGGGTTTCGGATCACAACTCTAATCGGGTGACTTACACTCAGGTGAAAATAGAATTTTCCTATTGTTCAATTTGTATTACTTTTTGGGGTCACAAAATTCATCGCCGACAATGAGGATTTACTAGCTTTTCTATTGGCTGGGATGATTCGCACCAATTTACATGTCAATTTTCGTTCAAAACGTGACATCTCGTAGGATTTCGGTTAGGGTTGAAGATTTCATTATACCAAAATTTCGCAAGGAATTTTTTATGTTAATACGTCAAAGGTGGTTTCTTAGACGAATTTTTTAAGTAGATTTAATTTTATAAAAAAAAATTATTGTTTTGATCGTCACGTTACACCTGGCCAAAATTGAAACTTGGAGGGGAATGCCGACAATGAACAATGAACATTACAAATATGGACTGACTTGAGCATTAATGAAACGCTTTGAGCCAAAAATACCGCCATAATTCAAAACAAGGAAATATGTTATTGTAATAATAGTAAAAATTCTATTTTCACCCGGGTGAAAGTTACCCGATATATAACTTTTATTATATTATATAATACAAACTATATAACAAATATAACAAACTAAAGATTCTATAGATTGTTAATTAGTGGTTAGGGTAGATGAATTTTAATGATGTCATTAAATTTATATTATATAGTATAATAAATTTATATATCGGTGACTTTCACTCGGATGAAAATAGAATTTCCCTAAAAAAATAAATTTATGTCATTGTATCAAGTCGTAAAAAACAAAACCTGAAACTGTAATACGTATAAAAAAGATGTCATTTAGTTATTAAGTAACATTTACATTTACAGTTAGGCCAGACCAATTTAATTCGGTGGTTGCATTACTTTCTTATCTCAAAAGGGGGTAAAGTAAACCATCGAATTGAATTGGTCTGGTCTTAGGGTTATTAATCAATCATAAGTTGTCTACCAATCTTGATTTTTATTTATCAGTGTGCTAGACTAAAAAATGAACTTTTAATGCTTAATACGTAGCTTCTATTCACAATTGCCTAAAAAAGATAAAAAAAGATATGAAAGTGTCGCATAAGTTGAATAAAAAAAATTCATTTTTAGCTATATTTGAAGTATATTTTTAGAGAAATGACGATAGCCACGAAATTTTTTAATGTATTTTCGAACAAAAAATTAAAGTATTAATTAATAAGAAAAATAAATGTATAATAAACACTTTTCAACATGAAAAACCTTATTGTTCTAAGGTGATTGGATGGTTAGGATAATCGTTGAAATAATAAATAGATTACAATTACAGAATTAGACAACAAAATAGATAATGATAACAGAGAAATAAAGTAATAAATTTGCAAAATAGATCTGACCAAAAAAAAAAAAATAATATCTAATAATAAATTTTGAATGTTATGAAACGCATCGAGCAACAATCAGGATTATAGTAAAGGGTTTAAAATTACTCGAGAACATTCAAGATATTTATTAAAGTTGTGTGCTCTTACCTATCTAGATTAAGAGTTGTGCCACATTCTGTTTTTTATATACTTAGGAAATCCATTTTGTCATGGTAATTCGAATTCTACTACACACATGATCGTGTTGCTCTGCGCGGCATCGCATGTTGCGCAGTTATCTTATTGACTTAGTCGAGTCGATAAATACAATGATGTTTATTTAATAATTGATATCTCAAAATAAACAAAATAAACAAAAAGCTCAGGGTAAAATTTAGATTTCACGAACAATAATCGTCATTTTCTCAAAATGGAAAATCCCCATGACCCAATTTTGATTTTTTGACTTCTTCAGGTTAATTCGTGTAAACAAAATTTTAAAAATGGCAAAAAATGATTTGAGTAATAGTAAAAAATGCTTTTTTTTTTTTATAAATGCGATATTGAAAATTTCATTTAATTTTGATTTAAATTCATTATATTTAGCATTTGTAATGAAATTAAAAGCCAAATGTATTTTTAAGGCAATAATGCCGTTCTTATTCCTAATAGATCGGCTGAATCTGCGAGCCGTAAAAAATTCAGATATCATTTGACTACAGATCTTGATTAAACATTTTTATAGCTAAATTTTTGTTTTATTTAATTATGGGCTCGCAATTAATTTAGAAATTGAAGTTCATACATTGAATTGGGCGATAATCACAGTACATTTTGATAGTCATTAAAAGGTTTTTCCTCTTTTAGTAGAATCGCCGATGCAAAACGATCAAATTACATAAGCATTACAAAAAAAATAAGTACCCTTATCTGTTATGCCAAGAAATTATCACATTTCCGTGTAACATGAACAAAAACAAAGAAATCTGAAGTTAGCATTTGCTTGAAGTTGCTAACGCGTGCAAGTTGTTCTATTTCAGGGCTAATTTCAGTCAAGTGCAATTTCAGGCACCTGAAGTTATAACTTCAGGAAGTGTCAATTTCAAGCACGATAGTACAAAATTTTTTTTTACGCCGGATGTAGATCATTTTCCTGATCATAAGGGAATTCGAAAAAATAATGATTATTAATCAATAATTCCTTTATTATTGCTAGCATATGCTTCACAGATTGCTATAATGAATACAGAGAACTTCCTAAATGTTCCTTCTATAAGTGCTAGATCTCTAATTGCGCCTTCTATAAGCACGTGATTTTCTAAATACGTATGCAAATGCAAATTCGGTCCAAATATATAATACTTAACTCATTAATAATCGTTCTCTAAATTCAAGTTGTTAAATGTCCAGCTATCATTGGGTGTATTTAGAAAGGTTTGATGTGCAAATACTCTTGTACGATAAGAATTGTTTACTAACCCTTTACATAAGCTCTGAAGTTTGGATATTAAAGGGGTATCCCGAAACGAAACCGGTGCGGCTTGCTTCACTGACAATCGACTCATCGACACCCCATTTTACCGACAAATTATTTACCGACAAGTTCATTTTACCGACAGTTTTTTCACCGAAGCTCATTTCACCGACAAAGTAATTCTGGTCATTGTCGTTAAGGTCAAAGTAGAATTAGGGTTAAAGTTAGTGTACTTTTTAGAAAAAAACTTGTCGGTGAAATGAGATTCGTTGAAATGAACTGTCGGTAAAATTAAAATAATTTGTCGGTGAAATGTTAGGGTGGAACATCAACTAAGAAACCAAACCTATGTTAGATAACTATAGCATTTTTCATATCAGATTTTTACGTTACACAAACAATTAAATTTATTAAAATTCGGATTGTATATTTAACTGTAATTACAGTAAGAACATAATAATAATTGAAATTCAACTTATTATCAAGAAATCGAATTATCTTTAAACTTTCACGAATTTTTTATAAAATGCTAAAGAATAAAACTATATTTTCAATTTTTTATCGATATATAAATTTTGTATATTTGTCTTATAGAATAAGTTGAATTTTATTAATTAAAATAAAAAAAAAACTATCAAAAACTATAAGTTAAAACTTATTTAGAGCTATCGCAAAAAATTAAATATAGAACCTTCGAAATGGTTCTAAAGAATATTTCTAATTCAAACGAAACTCAAAAAATAAGTACAATACTCGTGTAAATCTTTTAGAATATCGCTTTTTTATAATTAAAACAATATAAAAATAATATTCAATTTATTACATTAATTTCGTCAATAAAAATTTGATCATAGTAAATTGATCAATGTATCTAACATAGTTTTGATTTACATAGTTGATGTTCCACCCTAGTGAAATGTGGTGTCTATGAAGTTATTGTCGATGAAATAATATGGACCCAACCGAAACATTAAACATTAAAGGATCTACCTAAATAATGATTATTTAACAGGATAAAAAGCTACACGTAAGACTTTATGGTTTAAGATGCTTTTTTTTTTCATTTAGAAATTACGATTTTAGCATGAAACGGAAAATTTGTTTCATATGTAAAAAAAAAGTCAACAAAATAGGTCATTCAGTTTACCGTTTATATTCATTTCAATAATAATTGTCATTATACATTTTTGTTGTCCAACAGATATTCAGTAATGTAGAGGAAAGAAGCGAATAGTAGTAGTGCTGACCTAATTATCTTGATTAAGTACTCAAACGTGTATCCTAAATGAAAAGATAGAATTCTATAGTAGCAAATAATATTAATAAGAAATTGTAAGTATAGACGGCAGTTTCCATTAAAACACCATTCAGACATGTTTTCACATGATAAAAACACAAAGCATGATTTATAGAATAAATGCTTATCTGTTATGTTTAAAGAATTTTTAACCTGGAATGAAGTTAAATTTTTGTTCGTAAATTGTTAAAGCTTAATTACTTCTAAATTATATAGAATGTAATTCATTTACATAATTGATTTCTTGTATGTGCTATATCAAACGTATCTTAGACTAGCTATAATCTCTTAACGTATGGGCGAAAGTTTTTGATGGGAACGTTGTGATTGTTAAAATTAAGTGATATACGTAATACTATAAATAATTCATAAATATTATGCGATTTTATAATCAGTTTCATAAGCAATTTACGGCAATTAACCTATTAAATACGACGATGATTTATAATTATTATGCGGTTTCATAAACGGTTTCATAAATGATTCATAAGCGGATTATTAGCTAAGGTAAACATTTGACCAATCAGATACAACCCTTTAACAAATTGCAGCACAGAATGATACTGCAATGCACGAAAAAGTTTGAAAATGAGACCACATGAACCTGCAAGTAAATCTATATGAGACAATGTATGATAAAGCATGTTTGCAGCATGTAGTAAAGTGCAGATTCCGTGCAACAGTGCACATGCTAACGTGCAATTTTATGTGTTTCTCATTTATTGTCTTGTACATATTTACATGCAGGTAATACATATTAACATATATCAATACATATACACATAATAACACATATCATATACAATCAACTTTCTCTATTCTTAACTGTTGGGACTGCTGATTTTTACTATGTAAAAATTTGAAAAAGTTCAGTTTTCAATCAGTTATATGTAGCTAATCTGAATTATAATAAAATTTACAAATGTTTTAGAAGATTTTGTTCAGGTTAAAGTCACAGGTCAAAATCCAACATATCAGGTACCTATTGGGTACCATATTACTATAATTGAAAAATATATAAAATGCTACATATCGGTGACCTACCATACATATATCATATAGTTTGGATATATCGGGTACCCAATGTGTATATGTAATAGAAATAATTTTTAAATCTACATATATAATAATTATAAATCATTGTTTACAATACAGATATTCTATATATTAAAAAAATTTATCCTTTATGATATAAAAATAATTTTACTACTTAAAATTTTTTTTAATTTGATATATATAGGGTATCCGATAAATACAGTATTAATAGTGTATTAATTAGTGATAGGAATTTTTAAAAGTAGTAGTAAAAATAGATAACAGATGCATCTATAGCGCATTTATGCAATGGTGGGAATAAAAGTAAATTTTTGGTTATCTCTATAGCAGGGAATAACTAGAAATCTTATAGTAAGGCCAGAATTTTTATTCCCACCATATTTGCATATATGCGCAGAAAACAATAAATAAATAAATAAATAAAGCAAACATGTTTTTTTTATTTCGTTTTATTCTAAATTTTTTATTTTTTTTTTTTAAACCATTTTTTAACGATTTTTTCTTAATTTGGTTTTTTTTTAATTCGATTTTTTTTTAATTTTTAATTTTTTTTTAAATTTTTTTTAATTTTTTTTTATTTTAAATTTTTTTTTATTGTTTTTTTCTTATCGCTTTTTTTTTTCAGGAATAGCATGTTACAATATTGGACATTTGGACAATTTGGATATTTTGACATTTGGACAATGTCCAATTGTCCAAATAAATTTGATTGGGCATAGTAACTTTTTTTATTGGACATTAAAAAAATTAATTTAATTCAGACCAATATTTACTAATACAAAATATATTTAATATACTATATATCTAAAAAGTATATTAATAATAATAATTATAATTATTAGTATTATAAAAATATGCATATATACATATATATTTATACTACTAGATCAACTTAAATTCTATTTTACTTACAATATTTATATTTGATATTGGCTAATAAAATATGATTAATCAAACAAAATTTTAGAAACTGTAAAATAATTGTATTTCAAAAAAATAATAATAGTTGATTTTATTTTTAATAATTTTAAAATAAAGGCATATTATAAAAGAAACACACAAACACAAAAAATCAGGAGTAGTTTAGATAATTAGCATTTAAATAAACTTGTTTAGAAATACTAAAAGTTTCATCAAATTTGGAGCAGTTTTTATTATTTGACTTTTAATTTTTAAATTCAATGAATATATTTTGTTAATAAAATTATAATTTTTTGTTAAATGTAAAAATTAAAAACCAATTTTTTTGACTTTGTTGAAAATTTTAGAAAATATATGGGGCCATTGCAGTAGAAAGGGCAGAAACTCGGAAATATATAATTTTGAGAAAATCATGTTTATTTTTTCGGACTGATCCGGGTCAATCAAAAATTATGCGATTTGATTGGTTGATCATATCGGGTAATCTCGTGACTTACAAGTCTTCTAAAAACTTTTTTTAAAATATCTTGATTTTTTATTATGCAAACTAATTTCCATTTGTAATTGAAAAGTATAGCCCACCTCAAGATTAATCCAAATCTTGAAAGAACTCAAATTTGATTGTTAGGGGAGTTTGGGCCCTTTCTACTGCAATGGCCCCATATATTTTGATCTCCTGAATAAGTTTACTTAAGCGAGTATAATCGATTTGTATAGTAAAGTTTGGACTTTACTATATAGCAACTATTGTCAATCATGAGATAGCTTATTTTCAGATCAAAAACGTTTTTGAGTTTTTGACTAAAACAGAGAGGATAACTTATTTTTAGCTTTTGTTATCATATTATTAAAATTGTCCAATAAAATCATTGGACAATTGAACATATGTCCAATTGACAATTTGGACATATGTCCAATAATTTTACAATTTTTTGGACATTGTCCAATGCCTAAAGGTCCAAAAATTATTTGGACATTTGGACTATGTCCAAATGTCCAATAAATTTATTTGGACATTGTCCAATGCCAACTCAGTTTTTTTTAATTCAATTTTTTTAAATTTTTTTTATTTTAAAATTAATTTTTTTTATTGGTTTTTGAATTTTTTAATTTTTTTTAATTTTTTTTTAATTTTAACTATTTTTTAATTCATTTTAAAATTTTTTTATTGTTTTATAATTTTAAATTGTTTTTTTATTATTTATTATTTTTTTCTCTTTTTTTTTTGTTTTATTATGTATTCTATTTGTATTTTTAAAGAAAATATTGTTATAGTGCTATAGCATTTTAGTGCTATAGCACTATAGTGCTATCTTTTCCCAATATGATCAGCAATCATTTTTGAGATTAGCAATTATATATAAAAAAATGATAATCAAAATTTTTTTTCAGCCGTTGTTGAAACCATCGTCATTGGAGCCGTCGTTAGAGCCATCGAACTAGAGTTCCGAAGTCTGGGTCCGGTCTGGTCCGGGTCCGGCTGGACCGGGAATCAAACCCGGACTCGAATCATTAATTTTCGAAATTTTAGATCCGGACTCGGACCCGAACCGGACTCAAACAAGATTATAGGTTCGGTCCGGGTTTGGTTCAAAGTTTGTGAACCTGTTTGGGCCGGGATTAGTAGTCTAATTTTTTTAAAATAAAAAAACCAATAACAATTTAAATTTGTTATTATACCATACTTGTGATTATATTATTGGAGTTAGTGCTCGTACCTGGATAACTCTTTATCCAAAAGGTTGTAAATCTAATAACAGATAACCGGTTCATATTCAAATAAAAGAATAATAGTTATATCCGGAATATTTATATTATAATGCATCAATCAAATAAAGTAACTCTATATTGTTAATATAAAAAAATGATTTATACATGAAGTTGTACTTTGTACATTCTATTCTAACTTACGTATTCAGCAGGTGTCATTAGTGGCTAGACAAAGAAGATCTAGATGTATTTCGAAAATAAATAAGAGTTTAAAAAATCTTATTTGTATATCAAAATTTTGAAATCGGAAAATGAAATGGGGGTGTTTAGAGACTCTCATTTTACAAAATAAGTAAAATTTTTTTTATTATGCAGATCAATAAACTTTTTAATAATAATTAGAAGCATTATTATCGCTGGATCAGAGATTTTATTGTAATCTGATAAAAAAACATATGGGAATAGGCTCGCCATCATTTGCAGGCTCTAACCCTTAAAGGTACATTACATTCATAAATATTCTACTAGTATTCACTTACTGACTAAACTGAAACAATACACTATAGTGTTCCACATATAATGCCCAACAATCTGGAATGCTAACCCAACCTGACTATTCAAAATAGAAACAGACTTCACAAGGTACCGGAGAAAAGTGTCTATATAGCTAAAAACGAGAATCGGGCTATAGCATGAAATGTATTTCTGGTATGATGCTACAATTTCTAAGGTCTTTGCATTGCTAACGCAGATGCAGAGCCTGAAAATCGACTAATGAAGGCCTTGCACTGCTACTCAGCCGTGGAGCCTAAACACTGACAACCAAAGGTCCTTGCACTGTTGCCAGCTGTGATGCCTTATTTCTGCTGGGAGAATGGGTGGGATGATAGAGCCCGCCTCTTCAAGGCGAGCGATAGCAAAACGAAAGATAACTTTTTTTCTTACTCCCTTATATTTTTCTACCCACCCTTTAACCATTCACGTGCTAGAACTTTTTTCATACCACTATGCCTGAAAATCACATTTACGAAAACTTACATCAATTATCATATGCAATCCTAATGCTAATGCCCGAAAACCTTGCTTCTAAGCCGTCTATCACAAACAAAACATCAGATTAACCCAAATTAGAAAAACAATCAAATTGCTGCAGATCTACAATAAAATCATCTGATCTTGCAATAATAAATACTCCGTCACTTCATTGACGAGCTTATCAGTATCGATTAACAATAAAATAATTTATAGTAATAAAGAATATAAATAAGTGTATTTAAATTTTAATTAAAGAATAATTAAAGTTCGTACATCTCCTATAGTTCTCTTATTTGATAATAAATATGTCGTCTTCTTGTTTTCAAAATAAGATTTACGAATTTTAATTCTGAAACCCTTTATTTTTATAATGTTCTGCATTATTTCTGAATTTATATTGATTCTCAATTGGCATGTGTTAATATAATGTTTCTCAAAATTTCTGATTTTCAATTGGCATGTGCTATTCGTGAATCGTGAAATGTCATTTGCCATTTAGAACTGCTATCCATTTATTAATTAATAAAAAAAGCGAAAATAATAGCAAATATAAATGTAATTATTAATAAGTAATTATTCTATAGTCTTATGATCTGTAAAAATGAGAAAGAACACGTTTCAATTCAGAATTGAAATAAATTCAGAAATGGCTCGAAACAATAATAGTATAGAATAATCCTTTTATTACGCAGTGTTCAACTTGCGCTTTTCTTATTATATTCCGTACTGTGTAAAGTATGTAATAAAAAATTAAATAAGTGCAATTATGTATTCATATATATAATATAATAATAATTATTACAGAGCATAGTGGGCTTTCATTGTAATTGGCTGATCTTTGTAGATCATCCTGTGATATTGCAAAAATATCATTGGTTAATCAAATTATTCGCAAGGCAATATTTTAGACGAAACTAATTACCGTAACAACTAAATATTGTATAGAATTAATTTGTATTAATAAATACATTACTATGAAATTTAACAACCCAGAGTCTAAGATCATAATCCCGATACAAATAGAATCATATAATCCAAGATCTTATTTAAAAAAATAAAAATAATAATAAACACAAAAAAAAATGAAACATTTATTATAAGAGACAATACAAAATTATACCAAATTTTAATTGTATATAATAACAGTTAATTAATACAAAACGAATTTAACCTTAATCCTAAATTAAACGTAATACCACGCTTAAATATTCTTAGACATAACTACGCTTTAAATTCTTAGACGTAACACTACGCTTCAATATTCTTAGATATACACAGTAGCTCTCGATATAACAGACCATCAATATAACGGATATTGCTTAATACGAAGAATTATAATGTAACCAAATTATGATTTACTATAATGTCTTATATATCATGAGATTTTGATATAACGGAGCTTTTGATATAATGGAACAAAGAACTGAAACCATGGCCTCTGTTATATCGAGAGCCACTGTGTAATACTATGTTTTAATCTCTTACAAGTTCGCAAGCTTATATTTTCATTGCTTCATGTCACTAAGCTATTTTACTGGCCATGCGTGTCTGTCTTTAGAATAATAAATAAGTTATAAATAAAATAGATTAGCAATGTAAACCTTTTAAATTTACTGTCATTTCACCAAGTTTTATATACTGTAAGTTATATTAGTTAAATAGAAACGTCTAGACATACCTCTCATCTAACTTCCGAATTACCTCGTGGTTTACTGAATTACTTTGACGGTATATAAAGTAAAGCTTGAGCTTTCAAATTTTTTTTGTCTTACCTTCACCCGATTCGTATTCTGGCACCCATTCCATTCTTGTGACAGCAAATCGTTACTTTAATAAGACTTTAATATGATAAAATGATCTTCAAAATCAACCAATCATAATAAAGCCTGCTATGCTTTATTACAGTATATACTTACAAAAAACTAAAAAGCTAGTATAAGTTTAAAGTGTAATTTATTTATATCAACCTATTAAATATTATAATAAACAAACAAACTATTAAAATCATGTTCTTATTTAAAATATATTAAATTTATAATGTAGACAAGTATTACACCGGGTGATGCTAGCACCTATATAAAATTTTGATAGGATAAAATGCGCATGATTCAGAAATATGTGCATTCATTCGCATGATTAGGGAATCATGCGCACACATGAAACCCATCTCTAGACCCGTGTGTTGGGTTTCGGACTTTCAGACCAGACTCAAACTTTCGAACCGGGCTCAAACTAGACTAGAACCAAGCCAAAAGTTTGATATTCGGACCCGGACCGGACTGAGTTGTAAAATAGTTTGAGTTTGAATCCGGTTTGAAATTCGAACCGGACTCGGACTTGCCTAAAGTCCGGCCTCAGTCTGGATCTGTCGGAACCCTACATCAAACCATCATTGAAGCCATCATTGAAGACGTTGTAGTTGGTAATTTCATAGTTTTTAGAGTCACCATAGAGTAAGCTTCGAGTAAATGTCATTGTATTAATTAGGCTGAGTGGGTAATTCGTGAGTCCTTTGTCTTGTTTCTTTTATTTTTAGCTAACTAACTTCTTTTTTTTTCTTCTGAGCTGTGGAGCTGTTATAGTCATTATTTTCTGAGTCACAAAATGAGCATTGCTGAAATAGGTGAATACAATAGCAGGTGGGTTAGTGATTTAGTAGTTGGTTTTAACAGTAGTAGGTTAGTGGTTTTAGAAGCGGGCAGATTAGTAATTTCAATACTTAGTAGGTATAATGTTTGTTTTTATATGCTGATTTTCATAGTGGTAACATCAAGACACTTTTTATGTTCTAATCTAGGATTGTTGAAAAAAATTATTTAAAAGGTGTTATTTATAATTCCATGTCTTATGTTGCTTTGAAGTTTTGTTAGCTGAAGAACAGTTTATACAAAAGTGGATATCTATAGTATTAGTGTTATCATAGACTTTTAACAGCTATAATTTTGATTATAAAGGATGGTGACAATGTGTAATTGATATGTTTAATTAACTACAGTCAACTCTTTCTATAACGAACTAATGGTTCTAGAGGAAAAAAAAGCTCGTTATAGAAAATTACTCTGTTTTCTTAAGAATCAATAGTGTGAACTACTATGGGATTTTAAAATTTTGGGTTCGTTATATCCAGAATTCGTTATATAGAGGTTTGTTATAGTCAGAGTCACTGTACAGTACATGGATTCAGTTTTACAAAAACGATCTAGTGTTTGGATACTTATGATATCTTTGCTAATTTTCGGGTTTTTACATATACTAATAATGCACTAAATCTACACAGTTAATTACTTTGGAATTAAGATATTTGCAAAACCAATTATCAGCTTATTCAGAAGGGACGGTTAGATTTAGTGAGTTGAGTTGGTTGGTTCTTTGGGTAGTTAATTTTGGGTTGGTTTTGTTTCTTTAGAAAATTAATTCTGCTACTAATTAAATCTTCAAAATCATGTCTAATTCAATACATTAAATGGCTGGAAACTTGGGTGAGATAATTCATAATTCCTGGAACACTTGATAAAAAAATTAGTTGAATAATTTTTGGCTAATTTGACTATGATTTCGGCATAGTTGATTCAAATTGATATAATTTAAGATTTGGTAACTAGTATAAATATTATGAGACTAGCACATATATATGTATAGTACATACATTCCTCTTGTTGAATAAAGTATTATAAATAATCCAAAAATAGCTTCTATTTACCGATTATACCGAATCACAATCTTAATCGAATCAGCTGAAAAATTATTCAGCCAATTTTTTTATTAGGTGTTCCAGGAATTATGATAATAATCGTAAGTCTAAACTGAGAAAAGGATCGAATTCACATGTACAAAACTGGACCAAATGAATTTACTACAATTATGTTTGACAGTGGGCTGAGAAATATAAAACTTTGATTGAGTTTAGTGTTATAGGGTAGCTTAGGGATATTTTGTAAAGGATTAAATTTTTTCTATTAGACAGTTTATTTGAATAGATTGAAACTTGTTTTTTATTATGGGTGAATGCTCTAAATATACATATACATAATAAAAATTTGCTATTTTTATTGTCTAGTAACTTTTAGTTATTTAACTATTTTATAATTATGTACTACTATTTGCTATTATAGGGCATACAATACATAAATACTATAATTTTGTTTGTTGAATCTTCGTTATCAAAATTCACTCCCATGTTACCAACTACACTATTTTTAAGTTCGTTTAAGGTTAGTTAAGTTTTTATATCAGGATTTGGAAAATTTTTAAGGATTAATCATTTTGCAACTATAGGTTACTGTAACCCGTAACTAAGATCAGGTGTAATGTGACTATTAAAACAACTTTTCTATAAGAATAAACCCATGCAATTAAGGTTAGGGTTAGCATGAAGCTAAAGTTAGAGAAAGCTGTAGTATTTTAAAATTTAGCAAGGAATTTTTTTTGCTAAAACCCGAAAGATAGTTTCCTATGTGAAATTTTAGGTTAAAAGCAATTTTGGCAAAATGAACGTTTGTTTGACTTTTACCAAATATGTAATTTTATACCTAATCTTAGAATTCGATTGGTTGATTGCAATGTAGTTACAGTAACCACAGTTACAAATTTATTAACTCAACTTTTAATTAGTATCATATAAGCGTGATTTTTGAATTTCTCTAATCAGGTTACGTTATACTAAATTCTGATTTATTATTGGCCAATAATCGTGTAAATAGAGTTTAATGTCATGTAATGAGCACACACAAAATATATAAAAAATATATATAAAAACCATAGTACTATAGTGCTATAGCATTACAGTGCTATAGTACTATAAAATAAATCCTTTTTTAAATTGTTTTAATTAAATATTTATTTATTTTAATTTATTTTTTTAAATGGTTATTTTTTTTATTTTTTATTTACATTTTTGTTTATTTTCTTAATTTATTTATTATAAATTTTTTTAATTATTTATTATAATTTTTTTAATTATTTATTATAATTTTTTTAATTTATTTATTATAATTTTTTTTTATTTAACCGTTTCATATGTTTTTTTATTTTTATTAATTAAATTTATTTTAAATATTTTTTTTAATTTATTTAAATTTATTTTTTATTGTTTTTAATATTATTTTATTTAAATTTCCCCTGTTACACAGATCTGAATAAGATAAGTATCCTTTTTTTCTTTTTTTTTTGTTATTGTTATTTTAATTTTCAAAAATAATTGTCGTTTATACTTTTCTTCATCATTGGTGCTGTTACAACTTCTTTCGCTGCTGTTGGTGTCGTCTTATTTCAGTGCGTGCATTTTTTAGTTGTTGGTGTCCTTTATCGCTTTTTAGTTCGAATACTAATTTCTACATTTTTCTTTTTTAGGTTCTTTAGGTAATGGCTTTGGATTTCATCATTGAAGTCGTTAGTTGGTGCTTCATTATTGGTATCAAC
Source organism: Gigaspora rosea (assembly GCA_003550325.1). Classification (NCBI taxonomy): domain Eukaryota; kingdom Fungi; phylum Glomeromycota; class Glomeromycetes; order Diversisporales; family Gigasporaceae; genus Gigaspora; species Gigaspora rosea. The sequence continues at coordinate 138,135 of QKWP01000014.1, read as the reverse complement.
TATTTCTGTGTATTATTCATCCCTAGTGACATGTTTTTTTTGTTATATTTTTGTTGATGCACTCTAGTTCTAAATATTATTCTTTAGTTTTTCTGTTTTTAGATTCTTCGTGTGATTTTGTTATTGTCACAGGTGTCTTGTTGCCGATTCAATATTGTTTCAGAGATTTTGCTTTGAGTGCTTATTAGTTTTTTGTTACCGATTTCGACATTGCTTTGGGTGTGTTTCAGGGTCTCTTGTCATAGATTTCATTTTGGGTGCCCTGTCTGTTTTTTTGAGTGCTCTCTGTGCGAGTTCATAGTTGCCTCAGGTGTTTTGTCACCAATTTTAATATGCTTTGATGCATTTTGGGTATCTTGTAGATTTTACCTTGGGTACCTTGTTAGTTTTCTTGGGCGTTTTAGATGTTTTGTTAGTTGAACTTTTTTTTTTGTTGTATTATTGCTAGTATTTCATTAGTTATTTGCTATAGGATTATAGATTATAGATATTAAATTCCAAATTATAAGGGAGCTTCCAGAAATCAGCTAATTTTTGTTTACTATGAACCTACCTCCACCTACCTACACCTGATACCCCAATTAGCTAATTAGATTTTATGATTATTAAAAGTTAAATAAACATTTAATAGTAAATAACTTTTGATCTACTGGACCATATTTGATGATTTAACTACCAAAATAATCCTCTTAATAAGAGCATTCTAGTAAACTCAAAATCGTTAAAATCCAATTACAGGATCCTGTGTGTGAATAGATTTGTGTTACTATAAAAATACTATAAAAATTCTATTATTAACAATTAAAAATTAATTTTTAACTTTAATAACTTCTGATCTACTGTGCCAATTTCAATGATTTTACTACCAAAATGATCCTCTCAATGAGAAGGTTTTAGCAAGCCCAAAATTGTTAAAATCCAAACACAGGATCCTGTGGTCAGAATAGATTTGTGTTACTATAAAGTTCTATAACCCATTTATAGTAACATAAATTTATTTTGATCTTAGGATTCTGTAATTAAATTTTAACGATTTTGGGCTTTTTAGAATCCTCTCATTTAGATGATCATTTTGGTAGTAAAATCAGCAAAATTGGCCTAGTAGATTAGAAGTTATTAATAATTAAAAATTAACTACCAAAATGATCCTCTTAATGAGAGGATTCTAACAAGGCCAAAATTGTTAAAATCCAATCACAGGATCCTAAGAATCAAAATAATTTGTGTTGCTATAAATAGTTATAATTATTTAATAAATTATAAAACTTTTATAGTAACACAAATCTATTCCAATCACAGGATCCTGTAATTGGATTTTAATACTTTTGGGCTCACTAGAATCCTCTCATTGAGATAATCATTTTGGTAGTAGAATCATCAAATTTGGTCCAGTAGTTCAAAAGTTATTAATTATCTAAAATTATTAATAAATCTATAATTTTGGTCAAAAATAATTTTGCATCTTTTGTTGTAATTATAAAATTTTGGCTGGAATTATACCTGATACTTTAGCTGACCCACTCACACAGAAATCAGCTGATTTCTCGAAGCTCCCTAACCAATTTGTTAGAGAATTGTTTATAATAAATAAATAAATAAAAATAAAATTTTTATTAAATTGCTTTATATTATTGTTATGGCAAAGTAACAATTAGGTGATTGTAAAAAATATATAAATATTCAAATTTATTCTTTCTTGATGTTATTTCAGTACTTTATATTGGGTACATGTCAGGTACATGATGTATTACAGAATTTAAATATGCGATATATATATGATATTTATACAGCATGTATACTATATATATATTATATTATTATATGTGTCTGATATATGTCTGATATCCTGCATAAACTCTACACATATCGGGTATGTGTATAAATATATCCTACACATATCGGTCACATATCATATACATATAATACATATATCAGGTACAATCGTCTCTCTATATAGTCACCTCCCATACAGTCACAAACTCAATACCGTCACATGATTTTAAATTCCCATTTTTTTATTATTAAAAATCCCTCTATACAGTCACAATTATGCTTTAATCACTATCACATTTTTTTAGAATTTGTTGAACGATTTTAATAATAAAACTCCTTCTATATAATCACAATCTAAAAAAAAATTTATTTTAATTAACAAAACTGATAAGTTGAAAAAACAGATATTCTAAAAATAAAAGTATGTTAAAAACTCAAATCAGTAGGTCATGCGAATAACTATCGCAATACAATTATGGAAAGTATGTGGCAACTTACAAATGCGAATAAAATATTGTGTATAAGATTAAAAAGCAAACTAGCCAGTAACTTCTATTTTCCTGTATCCACGAGTTTTATAGAAACCGTAAAATAATAAAATTATATTCTAAAAATATAACATTAAATGTTTGATGTAGTCTGTGAATTAGTCGTTATGATGAAGATTTATAATAAGATAAAAAACTATTCTTAGGTATTAATAAGTTTAAATTATAGTAGCTTCATTTATACTGCAGTATTAATTACTTATGAGAGTTAACAAAGGCAGTACCTCGATCCTATTCTTTAATTAAAGGCCATTCAAATCAAATCTGAATACTACTTTGTATATAACTTGAATCTGGACGAATCTGGATTCAATTATTCAATCCGTATTCTATATGAATTGTTAGTACGATCAGTAGCATGAAGTGCCACTCAGTTCATTTGGTCAGTGTTGGCAAATTTTTGTAGCCAATTTTTTTAGCAATTGGTTAGTAAATGGTCAACAGCCAATTGGCTAATATTTAAATTTCGGTCAAACTTACACAATTTTAAAAAAAGACTATAGTATTAGATTGCTTGTTAAGGTTTTATTATAAGGTATTAAAAAAAAAATAATAAATTATAAGATATTAATAAATAAGAAAAAATTTTAATCTTTATTTTTTTAACAAATAAATAGTATTTTTGAGGCTTAAATATAGTTAATATAAAGATTAATGTTAATACAGATAAAGTAGATAAACATATAATTCTTATATAATAAAATAGACATAAGCCATTCGTGCTACATCAGCAAATTTTATATATAGATATATATCGATTACTAACTTGTAAGATATATATCGATATTCATCACCCCTGTCGATTACTATCGATAGTGATAGTAATCGATAGATATCCGGTAAATAAACTTATATTTCGCTCATATTTGCTTGTATTCGATTATATTCGTTTATATTTGTGACTTTCTGCAAAGTGCCAGAGATGTTAGAATTGAAGTGCCGGAAAAGTTAAGCGGTTTTCTAGCAAAGTTCTGAAATAAAAAAAAAGAAAACAAACAAAAAAAATGTAAGCAAACTAAATAAAAAAATAAACAAAGCCCCAAATCTCCATTTCAAGTTCGTGTTTTGCAATTCAGAAATTTTCAAAGGTTTTC
>QKWP01000014.1:114528-127272 GCA_003550325.1 Gigaspora rosea | reverse complement strand
AAAATTCAAAAAAATAAAAAAATAATAAACTTCTAAATATAAAAAAACAGTTTTACTAAATCACACCACTGGCGTTCAATGCCAGTATCAGAAATTTGATATCTATCCCAGTATTGGCACCCCACGTAATCAGTACCAAAATTTTTTCAAGTTCGTTTATGTTAGGTTAGGGTTAGGGTAAGTACTCAGCTAGGGTTTGGGTTTAGGTTGTTATATAGTAAAATCGCTTAAGAAAAACTTTTTTTTAGTTAAAAAAAGTGGTTTCTTATGCAAACTTTTGAGAAATAAGCTTTTTTTGACAAAAGAAACGTTTGTTTTGAATTTTCCTAATCGTGTTATGTTATACAAAATTATGTCACATGATTTTCTGACCTACTTTCTGATGATGTTCCGATCTAATTTCTGACACTGGTGTTGAACACCAGTGGTATGCTTTAGTAAAACCGTAAAAAAAACAAAAAATAAAAAAATAAAATTTAGATATAATATGTATGTATCAGTGCATGAAGATTATGTTTTTAGATATAAAAAAAACAAAAAAAACAAATATTTATTTACTTACAAATTGAATATTATTTGTGCATGTCAATGCATAAAAATTATAATTATCAAGAATCTTAACAATCATCACATTAGTTATGGAATTATATCATTAAGGATCTTAACAATTGTGGTAATTGTAACATTATAAATAGAAATTATAATCATTAAGAATTTTAATAATTATAACAATTATGATATCAATGCACTAAAATTATAATTATTAAAGAACCTTAGCAATTATAATATTTGTAACATTATGTACAATAATTATGATCATTAAGGAATCTTAACAATTGTGGCAATCATAATATAAGTGTGTATGCTAGAATCATGATCATTAAAATCTTAATTATGGTGCACATTAGTGCTCAAAAATTATAACAATTAAGTATTTTAACAATTGCATATATTAATACATGAAAATTGTGATCATTAAAGAGCTTTAATAATTGTAATAATTGTAATGTTAGTATACTAAAATTATAATTATTAAAGAATCTTAATGATTGTACACATTAATGCACAAAAATAATAACCATTAAGGATCTTAGTAATTATATGCATTAGTACATGAAAATTATATGATCATCAAAATTTATATACATCAATATATGGATATAATATTATGCACAATAGTGCACAAATTTCAATTTTTTATGTGATAACATGTATTAAATTTTTTGAATAATTACTCTATGCTTATTATATAAAATTTCATATTTATGCATGCATATTTATGTATTGAGTTTTTATTTAGCAATTATAGAATTCAATTTTACTGGAGATAATATAATGTTTGTCTTGTATTACTCAAGTTACTAGTTGGTGCAATCTTGTATTATCTAGTATAACCAAGCTGCAGTATTGTTGTACATTTACTGTTCTTATCACTTTACCCAATAGAATTATTTTCTATATCTATATAATATATTAATAATAATAATACAATAATAAAATATAATAATATAACTATAAAATATGTGATAATAAAATATTAATTATGTAATATCAAATATACATTTACAAATTCTATTCTATACTATATTACTATACTATTCTCTAACTGTTTTATAATAGTATATTTATATATTTTTTAGTTAAATAAAGAGAACTTTCTTAAATCAATATGTTTTGCATTTCTATATTTTGATATATTTTATTAAGAAATTTTTTAACTAGATTACTATCAATATTATCAATATATAAAAAAACAATACTGTATATATCAATTAAAATATGTTAATAAAAATTGGCAGACCTGCTATAAATCAATATATATCTTTAATTAATATACTGTATTATTTTTATAGCCTTCAAAATATCTGAAATCAATCAGGCTTTTTTCTTTCCACCCTAATCACAACCAACAATGAACTGAAATGACTGCACTAAAGGAAATAAAAATATTACCAATATATATTATAAAGGGCTTCTACCCCAGAAGTTTTTATTATTAGTTAGTTATTATTATTATTAGTCATAATATATACATTTCTTTGTGAAATATGTCCTAAAAATAGACATTACCTCCTTTGTATATTTATCAGTTATATATATTAGATTATTTTGTCTGTTCTTTAATCAGATTGGCCTAATCAGTCTGATTAGTTATATATGCCAGATCAGTCAGATCTTTCTGTTCTGTCAGATTAGTTAATCCATAAAACCTGTATCATGAATATATATGCCAACAAAATTGATTTTTAAAAAAGACCTATTTCATCTTTATTAGAGAAATTTAAAATTTTTTATTAAGAATAGCAAATAAAATTTATATAGTTATATTCTTTCTAATTTCATCTATTCAAAAAAGTATCAAAAAATTGTATCTTTTAATTAGACTAGGTGAAAATAATTTCATCTTCAAATTTTAATTTCAGCTTTTGATTCTGAAATAATTTCATTAGCATCTATAATCGTGATTTAAGTAATAATTCTGTCATATAAAAGAAGGAGCAAACTTAGTTCAAGTTAGAGCTGAGAACTTAGTAGAGTTCTAAAGCTTTGACATCAGCAAATTTATAGTAGTGTAATCTTTCAAAAGATCTTGTAAACCTGCAAAATTTTTGAAAAATTTCACATATACAATATATTGCGAAACATTTCGCAATGCATTTCAAAATATTTCAGGTTTCAAAATATTTTGAAAATGGTTTCAAAAGTGAATTCAAAATATTTTTTGAGCGGACTGGCTGGATTAGTAGATATGTAACCTTGTTATACCAAGGACACATTGGACTATATTTTCAAAATACTTTGAATATTTCAAAATTAATCTGCAAATCTGTATTACAAGATCAGATTAGATCTTTTGTTTATAAATTAGATCTTCTATTCATATTGTTTTTTATTTCAGTTTATTTATTTTTTTTGTTGTTTTTGCTTTTTTTGCTTTCATTTTGTTTTTCATTTATTTTTAATTTTTTTCATATTTTACAAAAACACCAGTTCTTTGCAAGAAAACCAACAACTTTTCAGCAGTTTGCGCATGACTCAAAAGATTTTGCAAGATTTGCAAGATCTTACAAGGTTTCACTTCATTTATTTTTTCGTTTCATGTTTTTTGGGTTTGGTTTTTTTGTTTTATTTTTATTAATTTATTTTATTTTGACACTTTGTGAGAACAGAACTCTTACTTCCTAGCACTTTGCAAGAAAAATAATCTAGACTTTTTTGACACTTTGTGACTTTTTTGATATTTTGTATGAACATTAATATGGCTTTTGCAATTTTTTAATTTGCAAGAATATGAACTCTTATTTCAGAAAAATGAAGATTTGGGGCTTCATTTATTTTTTTTATTAGTTTGCTTATATTTTTTGTTTTTTTATTTGTTTTTTTTATTTATTTTTTTAATTTTTATTTTATTTTATTTATTTCTGACTTTTTCAAAACTTTGTGACTTTTCTGGCACTTTATAAAATTTTTCTGCCAATTTACAAGAATACCAACACTTCTGAGAAATGAATTTTTTTATTTTTTTTCACTTCTTTACTATTTTTAGGAAGTACTTAGAAATAGAGAGAAAAATGAAGGTATAGCCAAACCAAAAAAATAGCCAAAGTGAATACAATAAAAAACAAAGAAGCGAAGATAATAGCTAACTATGGGGCAATAGAATTAGATGCGAAGAAGGGTGAAAGTAGTTAAAATAATATGTAATAATGTAAAAATAATACTGTAAAGAATGTATAATAATTAAAATATATTATTTAATGTAATATGTATAATATATAATAATAATAAATAAAAATATAATAATAAATAAAATTATAAAATTTGATAATGCAAAAATTTTATAAATTTTTAAAAATATGCGAAATATGTGAAATATTGTGAAAAACTGCCAATTTAATAATAATATACAAAGTATTATCTCCTGCAATCCTTGAAATAAGATAATTAGATAGAGGTTTGCATTGTTATATTTGGACTATTTCGCAATATTGTGCAATATATTTTGCATTATTTCACAATATTTCACAATATATTCTGAAATATTTCGAAAGAAATATATACCAGAATCTTTCAAAAGATTGCGGTTCTTTTGAAAGATTTTACATCAATTACAATTCTTTGAAAGATTTCAGAATGCAATTTCTTTCAAAAAATTTTGGGTATTTATTTTGCTGATGGAGTTCAACATTGTAAAGTAATAACCTTCAAAATTAGAGTAGAAGTGTTGTTGTTAGTAATTCTCCTGATATATAAATAATTAAGCTGTTATTATAATGAATAGATAATCTCTTGATAGATTAAAATTATATTAAAGTCCAGAATTCTGTGACCAAGTATTAGAGCCTTATGACATAATTTAGAGCACTATTTCAACTCTAGTTACTCAAACCAAGTGTATTTATACCTTAATTAAAGTCTGCCAATTATTAAAGTTTAAATAGAGCAGTTTAGGTGATTATAGTTATTGTTAGAAGTATAGAGTTGTAATACTGTTGTAACATTTAAAAGAAGGGTACCAATTTTACCCTTTTCAATATTAAGACCAACAAATGATAGAATAAAAGCTAAAAAAATAGTGCTTATTAAAAAATATAAATATATAAATAGTAAAGACCAAACCACTAACAGTACTACTTACTAAGAACTATATCAAAATTATAATTCAAAAAGCAAAAAAAAAGATTATTAGTATTTATCCAATAAGCATAGGTAGAATCAATGAATAACGAATACATACCAGGTACTTTATGGGAAACTAGTTTCCCATTATGTACCCATTATTCTACTATAGATCCGCCAAATAACCGATACATATTGGGGGCATATAGGATGCATATAGGTAAGATAACTGGAGGTAGATCGATATCGGTAACATAACAGTAACATACAGGAACATCCTATTATCTTATTCTTAGTCCAAATAGTGCTAAGAGTAAGATAACAGGATGTTCCTGAATGTTACTGTTATATTACCAATATTGATCTATTTCATGTTATTTTACCTATATGCATCCTATATGCTCTGATATGTATTGGTTATTTGGCGGATCTATGATGGAATAATGGGTACATAATGGGAAACTGGTTTCCTGTTATGTACCTGGTATGTACTCATTATTCATTAATTCGACCTGTGAAGATTATAGTTGAGCTATAGACAATATCTGCTAGATATTGCTATCTTTGGAACATGGACAGAATGTCAGTTCAAGTTGGTTCATGTTTGTATCTGGTTTGTGTAACAATACCAGGTATAGGCATATAGTCAAGTAGCAGCACAATGGGCCTGGTTTGCATGTGCATAGTTCAAGTTGGTACATAAATCAGTGGACTAAGTTTATCCATATACCACTGCCAATTTAATGTGAAGTTACGTAAATTGTATATGCTTTTTTGTAGCAATTTACCTAGTTATTAGCATATAGTTGATAGACCAGGTAAGTAAATATAAATTTATATTAATATAGAACCTGATAATAGTTGGAGTATGTACATATTAGAAACTAAAACAGCTATAAATATATAAAATCTCTTTACAGAAACTAGCACTTTTTTTTTAATGAATTTAAGATAGTTTAAGATAATATTAAAGTTATTAATATTATTTTTTTTATAAATAAAATGTTATTTTAAGATTTAATATTTAATAATAATAATATTATTATAGTTTAATAATTATAAATCATTATAAAATAATCATATGATTATTGTTTAAGATTATTTTAAGATGTTTTTAAGATTTTATTAAGATTTTTTTAAGATAATTTTAAGATTATTTTAAGATTATTTTAAGATTATTATAAGATTATTATAAGATTGTTTTAAGATTATTATAAGATAAGATTATTTTAAGATTATTATAAGATTATTATGAGTATTATAAGATTATTATAAAATATAATTTTGATAATTTTATTATAATCTTTAAGATTATAATAACTTAATGAATAAAAATTAGATAGTTTCTGTAAAGCTTGCAAGGAATCTTTTTCTTTAAGATATCCATAGAGGGTTACTTGCAAGTTTTTAAAATATTGCAATTTTTTAAAAAAAATCAGTTATGATTCTTTACTCTTTTTGTACTCCAAGAAATGAGCCAGCTTGTGTCACTTTTAACACATGCTATTTTGTGAAATAAAAACATGATATTATATGCAATATACATATATATACCATCTGATGCTATTTTGTGTAATATGATATAATATGCTACCATTATTATAGTGTTTGTATTATTTTTAACTGTGCTATTCCATAAAATATGCATATGCATGCCACATGATCTATACTATCCCAGCATATACACTGTTTTTCTATGCTATACCCTAAACCACTTTTCTTATAGAGATGAGACTTAACAAGACTAAAGCATACTAAATATATAGTAGAAACAAAAGAATAACTAATTTTATTGCTTTTTATATAAACAACAGCTATCTTTTTTTCTATATAAAGGCCAGCATTTGTAATAAATTTATATATAGAAGAAAACAAGATTGAAATTTAGATCTAAATTTTTTATATTATAATTGTTTACAATTAATTTTATCACAATTATAATAACTTTATATTTTTAGCTATAACCTTTTATTAACTTATATACTACTTTTGTCTTATTTATCAAATTCTTAAAAGATTTTTAGTAATAGCCTTTTTATTGTATTTCTACAGACTCTTAGAATTATAATAAAAAGGTTCAATTTTGTGTACTACCAGACTTCATAAATTGTCAGAACTTGGTCATGTGCTACCATTCAAAAATTATTTCATTACTATTAAAAGTTCTTTTGTAGATATTATTTACTACTTCAATTAAAATTATCATATCTATCAGTTATTTTGAATTCACTTACTTTTTCTCCAAACTTTTTTTTAAAAAAATAAATTAATTTCAAATTTAGGCTATATAAAGTTAATTTTAGTTTTGCATAACCCACTGATCCAAATTTTCCAAAAAAATTTTTTTAAATTTCTATTGTGCCAAATAATCCACCCAATAATAACTTTAATTTTCTAGAATTATCTGATAGATCCAAAAAATAAATCTGAAATTTTCTGATTTCATGTTATACAAACTGAAAAATTAACTTTGTATGGTCTTATATGTAAAAATGATCTTATTAATTTATGAGTATTGCTAATTTTAGCAGGCTGTAAAATTTACAGCACTGTGTTTGCCAATCAAAATTGCAGAATTAGCATAATTTGCAATTTTTTTTTGTATAAAAAACAAAGTTTTTTATAAAAAAATCAAAAAATTTTTTATAATGCAAAGCCTAGCTTATAAAACTACTTTATTTTATACAAAAAAAAAGTTTTGCTAAATTTTACTATTAAGTCTGTTATTTATTATAACTCTAACCCTAACCCTAACTTAAATAAAAAACTTTTTTGAAATGGGGTATAAATTTTTATAGTCTGTGAATTGAAGTAATTTTTTTAATTTATAGTTAGTTAAAAAAAAATTTGACCTGCTAACTGGAATTTTGAAATACTATGTTATGTAAAACAAAAAATTAACTTTATATAACCTTATAATGAGACTTTAGTAATTAATATTACATTTAAAAATATTCTTCATAGTTTGTCTATTTGTTATTCCTTTTTTACCAATATTTTGCCATTTTGCTTAACCTTGACTTTTGTTAATTCGTTATTTTAATAACTTAACTGCTCTTAGGATGTTATCAACATTTTCTGTAGCCTTTTGTTCAAACTTAAATATTCTTTATATTTAGTATAAATTTTCATGTACCCAAAAATTTCAATGTATTAGTTTATTAATCTATTTGCTTTTAATATTTCTATTTAATTATCAAATTGCTAATTAAAGCTTTATATAAATTACAAATTTTATTATTATTACAGAGTCAGAAGCCAGAAAACAATAAAATTTCTAAGTGTAAGACTATAAAGTCCTCTTCTTTGCCCACTCCATTTTAATCATAAATTGCAATTGTTATTGCAATTGTATAAAATATATAATAAAAGACAATATTTGTGCATATTTGTTGTCTTGATATATATTATACAGTAGGATTATGCTTTTAATTATATGAAATAGTTTTCAATTTGCTATAGATCACATCTGCTATTGGCTATTTAATAGTATGTGGACTCCATCTAGTTTCATAATCTCTCATATTCCGGAGGAGTACTTTCTATTAGCTATGGGCACTTATTATTTTCCAAAATTCTTTAGTCAAATCCAATAGACTCGTAATATTAGCAAAAGGCATTTGTTGAGAAGCTATTTTCCAAAGAACAATTGAAAAACTGTCAAGTAATTAATTAAGAGTAAGAAGTTTGATAATTTCATATACTAATATTTAAGCATTTAAATCAAACCTGTATATGTCACATTGTTTAGAATAAGGGTGGTATAATCTTTAAGCTTTTTGGGTACCATCTGAAAAATGAAGATAAATCTTAAAGAATTTGTATATATGTCTATATATATATATATATATATAGTAAGTCAATAGAAAAGAGACAAATTTTTTTCTAAGTATAAGTTTTCTTGACTTAATGCTTAAATACAGTCTTCCTCCTCTATAATCATGCAGTTTGTTTCAAAAAAATTAGTGATTATAAAAGAGTGTACTTATATAGAAGTCTTTTTTTATAAGTTTATTAATAAATTACTCAAAATTAATATGACTATATAGGAGTTGTGATGATATAGAAGGTGATTATAGAGGTGGAAAACTGTATCTTAATAGCTATTTTAATAAATTTAATAAAACTTATAAGATTAAGATAAAAAAATTTTACAAATTTGATTAAATAGTTGTTAAAATATTTTAATTTAAAAATTAAAAAATTTACAAAAATGATCTGTTCCTTTTCTACTGACTCTTTCACTCTACAACTAGAGTTGAAATTACTGAATTTAGCTGTCAAATCTTCTGTCAACAATATATTATGACTAAATACAGTATTAAAGAAAAAATTGGAACAACATAAAGACAAACTATTAAAAGATAATGAACCATACTGTACCTTCTTATCATGGTGGAAAATGTCACAAAAATAACAAAAAACCAGACCATTTGCAATATCACGAGCAATTTTTAATTTGAAGTCCCATGATAAACCTGAAATCTTTTTTAGATATGTATTAAGTCACCTAGTTCAGCCCATTCTGAAATGATGTATAGTTTTTCATCATGCAGCATTGTGCCGTAACTATTTGATTTAAATAGTAAGTTCCTAGTTAAAAAAAAAATTAATATATTTAAATAATATATGTCTTACAAGGTTATTATATTTGAATAGTCCTTAAGTTCTGCTAAAATAGCGACTTGTTTTTTAATTTTTTTAATATTTTTTTTATAGCCTGCCCGGTATGTAGATTCCGAGTTTAGATATGCGATCTCTTTTTTTGAGCAACTGGTTGCAATGTATTTTGATATAGTTTTTCAGTTGGCAATCAAATCGCCAAAAATCACTTTGCAGACATTAATCTACACCAACAATTATTTTACTGACAAGCTTTTTTTACCGACACAAAATTCACCTACACTGGATTTACTGACAAGTTTCTTTTCACCAACAAGTTGATTTTACTGACACACACTTCACCGACAGTTATATTTACTAACAAAATCAACTTACCGACAAGCTCATTTTACCGAAAATAGAATATACCAACAAGCTTATTCTACTGACAATACAATTTGTCGACAATACGATTTGCCAACAATACAATTGCTGACAATACAACTCGTTGATATATGAGACCACAGCAATGTAATAAACTACTAAGAATAATTATGTATTATGCAATTTATTAATAATGACAATAAAAATTGCACATTTTATTATTGAAGATAATAATAATTATTGTCACGGCTGATGCTGAAGTTATGACCTATTTTGATATAAAATTTTAAAATTTTCTTTGGATGTTTTTTTCGTCTTTGTCTTAGGGTAGGGTTTGGGTATAGATTTATAGAGTATATGTAGATTTTAGCAAGGCTTATAGTTTCAAATCGAGACCCTATAACTTTAGCATCAACTGTAATACTTAAGGCATCTGGTAAATTGTTTGTCAGCGAATTGTTTGTCGGTGAATTGTATTGTCAGTAGAATAATCTTGTCGGTAAATTCTATTTTCAGTAAATGAACTTGTCGGTAAGTTGGTTTTGTCAGTAAAATTAACTGTCAGTGAAGTGTGTGTCAGTAAAATCAACGTGTTGGTAAAAACATGCTTGTCAGCAAATCGAGTATCGGCGAGTTATTTCACTGAAACTCATTTCACTGACAAAATAATTCTGGTCATTATCGTTAGGGTTAGGCTAGTATTAGAGTTAAGGTTAGTGGAATTTATAGTCTATGAAATGAGCTTCAGTAAAATAAATTGTCGTGAAATAAACTTGTTAGCGAAATAATTGTCAGTGAATTTTTGTAGGTGAAATGTTATGTCTATGAAATGAGTGTCGATGAAGTGATACGTATCCAGTTTTTTAGCAGTCTGCCCATTTCCATGCTTCACATTCCTAATTTCTAAATTGATTTGATTATGAAGAATATTTTAATTTTGTAAAAATTTATTTGCTTCCAAACTATTCTCATCAAAGGTTGCAATGTGAATAGTCTTTAATTTTTCTTCAATCGCATTGAAATTTTGTTGATTCGTGTGTTTCTTTATTGCTTCTAATGTGTGCATAGAAGTTTTAATTTCGGCACAGAATAATTTCTTGTCGTGTTTAATGTTTTTGCTCATTCGAAGACATGTTACGAATCCTAAATCCTTAACTGTTAACTGCGGAATCGAATTTTGTGGTAACATCAATGTACACTGTCGCTATCTAATATTGAGTGTGAAAGGTTGGATTTGTTAATTGTCACTTTAAAATAATAATTTAATTATATTAATATCAAATTACCTTTTGATCATCATTAAGTTTCATGAAGGGTATAGACTTGATAATATTATGAACAAATTCTTTACAACTTTTTATTGCATTAACAAAATTTTCTAAATGTTTATTTTTATTTTGAATATCCTTTGTAGACTTTTAAGTTCTTGACTTACAACATATATATTGCACGCTATCTTATAGCCAATAAATTTCTTACGCCCTGCATCTTCAATTATATCAAATATTTCACAAGATATTTCAAATATTTCCTGAGATATAAATTTTACAGAATCATCATCAATAGCAGAACGCATAGTGTTAATTTTTCTTCAGAATTATCATAAATTTTGACAGGATTTATTTGAGTTGAATTTAGAATATAGATTGTCGAACAATCTGAAATATCCACTTTTTTAGATGTATGTATTGGTTTATCTATTTTATTCAAAGGCTTTTTTTTCGTTTGATCTTCTGAAAGAAATATAATACACCTCTGGATTAAATATTTTGATTCTTTATTATAAATTTCTTTAGGTATTTCACTTTCATTATTGTCAATATAACTTTCATTAACAGGTTCATGCCGATTTCATTTTCGATTCCATTATTGTGACTGCCGTTTCCTATTTCCTCATTGACTGAAATTTCTATTTTAATTTCATTGTCCTAATACTTGCTGTGAATTTTGTCTCATAATCTGATATAGGATATAAGTCTGACCTCTCCATAATCACCAAGTCCATCGCGCCTCTTTTGGTGATTGTATAGAGGTGTGACTATAAATAAAATATAGGTCGTATCATCACTTCTGATACATCACATTTTATGCAATAAATTAAAAAGCTTATTAATAACATTAAATCTAATAAATGTTATTTTATACTATACTATTCAGATTATATATACTAAAATATTAGGTTATAAAACTTAATTTATTATATAGTAATTAAATATTTTTTCTTATCAATTTACAAATTTAAAAAAAATATTCAAATTATGTAGTTTTTAATTTATAACATTTTTTATTATGCAAACTATCTTTTTTTATGATTTAAAAATGTTCTTTATATTATTTTATATATAGGATAAATTTTTTTTAAAATTTAAAAAAAATTTATTAGTATAATTTATAAATAAATACTTATAAATATACAAAATATAGTGATTTTTTATATAAAATATACTTCTATAGCAAGTTTATAAAATCAATAGTTAATATATTTTTAAATGATATAAATATAAAATATAAATTTAGAGGTTTATTATATATATATATATATATATAAATTGTAAATTCTAAAAAAATTTTATAATTGCTAACTTTTTATATATAAGTATTATTAAATTTACTACAGTCAGACCTCCCTATAGTCACACCCCATATAGTCACACCTCTATTTAAGCACCCGATTTTGTGCGATGGACTCACACATAGTAAAAAAACCTTATTATAGTCACAAATCGCTTATAATCACTATCACTATGAAAATTTGATTTTTTAACAATTTTATTAATAAAAAACCCTCATTATAGTCACCAATTTTTAACTAAATATGGATTATATAATCTGATTGGCCAATTTGCCTGTCAACTGGAGAGTGATCCTATAGTCGAAAAATATGGAGTGCTTCCATCTAAAATTTTTTTACTAAGTTAATGATACATGTCCACTAATTGAAAGTTGTAGAGCTCGTCGAGACGCATCTAACGGTGGTTATATCATCCAAATCGGCCCAGTGGATGGCCAGGTATCGTCGAAAAACGATTGACCGACTATATAAAAATCCGTGACAGAGATTACATATGAAAATCACTATAGGCGAAATGTGGAGTGCTTCCATCTAAAACTTTTTTTCTTACTAAGTTAACGATACAT